>PVIW01006966.1:0-79148 GCA_004026585.1 Noctilio leporinus | reverse complement strand
TCAATCCCACCTGTTGTCCATGTCCATGGTTCCTTTATACTAGGTTCTCTGTAGGGTTTCTTATACACTATGTTAAAAATTTCTAGGGGGACAGAGGGGAGCAAAAAGGGGATGGATGTAATACAACAACAATAAAATTAAAAAAAAATTCTACTATATGTGCTGTTAATTAAACTAAAACAAATCACTATATACTTTTAAACATTATGCATTTGTGACCAATAATTCTTATTTCTATATGTCACATCAAGAATAAGGTAGTAAACCAAAAATGGCACATATCTCTGAAAGATGAACATGGAAAAGTGATATTTCCAATTTGTTTAGCCATAATTTTCATAGCTTCTTGAGGTAAGCAACGTGCTGCTCCTCTTCTCCAGCAGTGCCAACAGGGGGAATGTCTAGATGCTGCTGCTGCTGCCACTGCTCCCTTCTTGGAAACCTGGGAATCTCTGCCTTGTGCAGGACTGAGCTTTGGAACTCAAAGAGTTCCCAGCTCCCCCATAGCTGGGACAATCCTCCTATCCTGACCACATGTGAGGTTCATGCTTTTTCTAAAGCATGTCATTTGACATGCTGTGATATTTGTTGAAAGACCTATCTAGATGAGGTTGAGTCAATATTATATCAAACAATAAAAATGTGAATACTGTAACATCTGACTTAGAAAGTTTATAACTTTAAGTATGAGCAGCACTCAAACGACAGCAACTTGGGATGATTATTTGTAAAATACTTGTAAATTATTTGTAAAATAATTTCCAATTATGTAAGTTAGTAACAGAGCCATTTTACCACAATAGGCATATTCCACTTTATACCTACTGGTTAGTAATTATTAAAAATGCAAAATAGCCTATTTCCAAATTTCATCTTTATTTAGATCTTCATTCCTATCTACATATTTTATATTTGTAACTTATTAAGTTTATAAATGGAAATAGCATAAATTGATCAACAAAAATTAACTTCTTATTTAACATTCTGAAAAAATCTATAGATACATAAATAGATATGTTGATACCATACTAATGCACATTCCATTGATCTATATTGTTTTCATACTGGCAAATAGTTATTTCCAAAGGTTGTGAACAGTTCAAACTGCAAGATAAAGAAAACAGCAAAGCATCTAAAAAAATCAACATGGATAAATAGTATTAAATAAAGAGAAATTCACTATTGGTAATTGTTAGATTAATATTCATTGCTTTTACCACCCTGTAGTTTACAAAGTGTATCCACATACATACACCTTAACAGGCAAGCTTAAATTCCAAGATATATCTCCAGAGCTCTCCATGTGAAAATGCCTGATTTTCTTTGTTCCAATCCTGGGCCTGTTGAAGACTGCCAATACAACCCTTTCACCCCCTAATGAAATTTCTGACTCCTTATTAATGTGGTACTTCACCTAGTACTTAATGCTCCCCCCCCCCAATCCATTATTTTATTCAAGTGCAATTCTGCCTTTTCAATGTCTTTATGTGTTCTGTGCTTTCAGTGTGGCATAAAAGGAATAACAACTCACAAATCAAACCCTTGTGAAGTAAATTCTGGAGTGTCACATAATACAATTGGTCTCCAACCTTGGTAAAATAATACCTTCAAAACAACTCATTTATACTGTATGTCTTTCAGACAGAAAAGCCCACACAAGCTATCTATGCTTCCACAAAAGGAATATTTGGAAACTTAACAATTCATGGATGAATTTTATTTATATATTATTTGAAATTCCAAATATAATCATACATAATGTTACAATGCAATGATTGTTTCTATAAACCAATGGTTACTTTGATAAAATATACCTAACATTATTCCTAAAATAAATTTTAAAAATTAATTGTCATAACACATGAATAAAGCCAAAAGAGAATCAATAGATTTAAAATATTTATTAGATACTAATCTGCTTGGGTTTGAATACTCTATTTGCTTTCATTTGCAAAGCATAAATCAAAGGCCTGATTAAAAATCAAAAGAGGAATTCTGATGCCTTAATGAGATACTCATCAACAAAAGTCATCACAAAATATGCTAATTTACCCTGATATAAAGCTAAGAAATACTACAGTACAATTACTGTTAATATAACAAAAGGGCAACAAGAAACTTGTCTGGTAGTTTGTGTGTTTCCTTAAGAAACTGTGTATTCAAAGTCTAATTACTGACATAGTATGTGCCAGCCACAGTTCTAAATGTTTACAGGTATCAACTTACAGCAACCCTAAGAAGTGTAAATATGATGCTTATTTGTCAGATGAGGAAACCAAGGCACACAGAGTTTAAAACTTGCCCAAAGTCAGACAGCTATTGGGTAACAAAGCTGGAACTCAAACCCAGAGAATTTATCTTCATTGTTTATATTAAACTTTTTATGCCAAACTAAAATAACTGTACTATTTAATATTTGTCCAGATGATTGCTTCAACACAAAATTTCTATTGTCATGTCAATTATCAGCTATTCAATATGTTATGTAGATAAAGTTAAAAAATTTAATTGTTCCATGGAATTTAAATTTATCCAAAAGGTCATATATTGTGAAATATCCTACATTTCCTTATTTTCATATACATGCACACAATCTAAAGCTGCTAATTATTATAAGTAGATTTAATTGACTATAAGTCTATTTAAATTATATCATTGCATTATCTCAACTTGCTTACATTATTAAACATGACAGGGATAATTCTCTTGCCTACCAAGACAAAGGGTGATAGACCATGCTAATGTTTTTCTTTTTTTTTTAATGATTGTCTTTAGTTTTTATTCAATATTCTCCTCTACCTTTATTTTTTCAAATTTTACAATAATCATGAAAGCTATTATACTTGGCAAAGTTCCTATACTTCACTATATATTACTGAAAACAATACAAGATTACTATCATTCCATGAATGGACACTAGGGATATAGAATACCAAGAAAAGAAAAATCTCCTTTATGTAAAACACAGGAAACCTGGTATATGAATAGATCAATGGGTGGATGAGACAGAGTGACTAATATGTACATGGCATTGTTCTAAGAACTCGACCAAAGTCAGTACAATTTTTTAAAATATTTTATTTATTTTTTTATAGAGAGGGGTAAGGAGAGAGGCAGAGAGGGAGAGAGACATCAGTGTATGGTTGCCTTTCACCTGCCTCCAGCTAAGGACCCGGCTGGAGACCTGGCTTGCAACCTGGTTATGTGCCCTGGCTGGGAATCGAACCAGTGACCTTTGGGTTCACAGGCTGGTGCCTTATTCACTGTGCCACCAGCCAGGGCTTAAATAGGTTATATAAAGAGTAAATTAATAAAAGAAATCTACCATACATTTATGCTTCTCTCCCTTTCTTCCTCACTTCCTGACCTTTTCTCTGAAAATAATAAATAAAATCTTAAAAGAAAAATCTGGTCATTGTAGTTCTGAGTTTTGTATCAAAAGTAGTTACCAAATAAGCATTTATTGATGTAAATTGAATTCACACTTTAAAAATACATGGTGGCCTTGGCTGGTGTGTCTCTGGATTGGCGCTGGCCTGCAAACCCAAAGGTCATGGTTCAATTCCCAGCCAAGGCACACAACCAGGTTGCAAGCCAGGTCCTTAGTTGGAGGCAGGTGAAAGGCAACCATACATTTTCTCCCTTTCTTCCTTGCCTCCTGCCCTTCTCTCTCAAAAATAATGAATAAAATATTTAAAAATAGATATTGATATATCGATATATACATGGTGTAAAACAATGCTTCTGAATAATCTTCACAATATTTTCTCCTTAACACAGAACTTTAAACATTCTATATAATTGGAATTAGGCTTTATGCAGCCCATTTTATGCCAAAACCTATATTTGGGGGTCAGATTCACTTCTGTTGAAAGATGAGCACATTTTATTCTAATGATTGGCATGCACTTGGGACACGGCCTTGTATGGTCCACATCATATGTACTTAAATTGAGAAATTCTTTTATCAGTGGCAAAAGGCTTGCTCTCTAATTACAGTTACACATCTTTCTATTGAAACCTATTTTTGAAAGTTTAGCAGTAATTAGCATGATTGCAATTGATCTGTCAAATCACTTAAAACACTTTCTTGAATCAAATGAACAAAATCTCTCTAACTCCTTGATCTCCAAGCAAAAATATTTACTCAAAAATAAATAACAACATTTGCCAAGTTCTATGTCATGCATTGGAGACACTGCATTGAACAAAACAGACCAACAAATCTTGCTCTTGTGAAGCTCATGTTTTAGAGAAGTGAGAAAGGCCTTGCGTGCGTGTGCACATCTATGTGTGGGGGTGTGTGTAAAACACAGAATTTGTTAAATGGTCATGTAGCATATAAAGCCAGTACGGAGAACAGGTGATGTTAAAATGAGGCAGGACGGTTATCTGGAGAAGGCTGATCAAGTGTATTCCGAGTAAGACTCCGAAACGTTCGGTGCAGTAGAAATCCAAATGGACAACAAAATATTAAGGGGACAAACAGCAAGCGTGAAGTGCCTGGTGAAGAAATAGCTGAGCTGAGCTCCTGGCACAGTGAAGAAACCCGCGCAAGCTGAACAAAGAGAGGTGGGGGGTGGGGGGCTAACTGGAAACGAGATCAGAAATAGTCAGATGGTGCATTTATGGCCTCATTGGCCGTTGCAAGGACTTTGGTTTTCTTGTAGTGAAATGGGAAACTTTGGAGACCTTAAATCAAGATATTACATGTTCTGACTTGTTTTATCAGAAAAAATACTGATTGCAATGTTGAAAATAAACTGAAGACAGGAAAGGGTTGAAATAGGGTGACCACTTATGAAGTTAAGGAAATATTCCCTCTTCGTGGCGATTATTTACAAATTAGACCATAGAGTTAGAAGTAAGGGTTGGTTCTTGGACTTTTCTTGAAACATAAATGATAGTTTGAAAAACACAGGATGGGGCAAAAATAAGTTTACAGTTGCATATGGAATCATTTTTTCTTATATTGTTATTTATTATTTGTTATGTTATTTTCCACAAGAACAACTATAAACCTACTTTTCCCCCAAACCATAACTTTTTTCAAAACAAAATTCTCATCACTCATACAAATATTTTTGATACACCATTATAAATTTAGCATAACCAATGCTTTTTAGTAACCAGATGAAAATAATCTTTGAGAAGAAACTCTCATATATATATATATATATATATATATATATATATATATATATAAAATGAATATATACATATTTATTTTCACAATGGAATTATCTTTATTTTATCTAATTTTATTTACAATTGCTTATAATATGATTAAAACTAATTTTTTTCTTTGCAGTTGTCAACATTTATCTATATTTATCCTCTTGTTTTGTTCACCATTAGCTAGTAGTTCTTTGCTTGTAATTATAATCTCTTCCCTAAGAGAATTTACAATATTTGCTAAGATCATTTATAATATGTCTTTAAATACATTATCAAGTGATATAATGAGATGGATTGGGAAAATAATTACTTTCTAAACACACAAAACACAATCTTCACCTTTACACTTCAGTGAACCTTACTAACTGGTGCACAATCTGTTCATTAAGGTCATCGTCCTGATTTATATTGGCTCTGAGAGCCTGTGCCGGAATTCTCATGGCTGGTTAATATAGCCAAAATTAACAGATTGACTCTTCCTTGCCCTATTCATTTTCCATGAAGAGATTTAGTTAAAAGGTGCACAGCTTATGATTCTTCATTTCACAGGGATGAAAGGTAGATCATCACCTAAATTTGATGCAATTTATCCTCACTTTAACTCACTGGAAATAATTAGTTCATTTTCTTCTTCATAATAGCTGTAAGTCTATAAGCATTTAAACTATTTCAATAAAAATAATCCAAAAATACCCATGGCAATTATACACATATTGTAAGCGATGAAGGTGGGGGCAAGTTTTTACATAGGCATTCACAGTGCTCAGAGGCTCTCTGCCAGCACCAGATCCTTTTGGATCATTTCCATTCTCCATTCATATTTTCATATCCCTGAACATAAAGCACGCTTAGTGCAGCAAATGACTGTCAAGAAAAAATGTTGTATGCAAATCAAGAGTTGATTTCTTTTTAGCTGGTTCAAAGCATACATTAATTTGTTCAGAAAGCTACCCTTAGAGGCCAGTGGCTATGGCAGCTGAGACCACAGTGACAGAGACAAGATAAGCTTGATGGTGGTACGAAGGTCGTGAGGGCTAGTTGCAAGCCCTTCTGACAGACAGGGCTGCACTCCTGTTCTTCCTTTGGAGTGAGGTATAACTGGGATTTGCTCTGGCTGATGAAACATGGGTAGGAGTGAGATGAGTTTCTGCTTGTCAGTAGCTTAAGGACTTCTGCTTCAGCAGCCCCTCCCTTTACTGGGACAAGACACATTAAGGCCAAGGGAAGTTTCAGATAATTGTAGGTTTTATCTGATGGAAGTTTATAGTATATTTATTAGCCTATCTCCTTCTATCCGAATTTCTAGAGAATATGCTGGGATAAAAAAAAAATAGTTGGTGAACCCAAAGGTTGCTGGTTTGATTCCCCAGCCAGGGCACTTAACCAGGTTGCTAGCCAGGTCTCCAGCCACGTCTGTAGCTGGAGGCAGGTGAAAGGCAACCATACATTGATGTCTCTCTCCCTCTCTGCCTCTCTCCCTTCCCCTCTCTCTGAAAATAATAAATAAAATCTTTTAAAAAATAGTTGGAAGATGATTGTAGCTATTAAAAAAATCTTTTAGTTAAAAGTGTATGTGTGTGTGTATATATATATATATATATATATATAGTTGTTATATTACATTCATCTCATTTCTCCCCCTCTGCTCTCCCCTTCCCCATCCTCCTTATTCCACCCACAGTCAATCCCACATGTTTGTGTTCATGGGTTATTGATGCTAGTTCCTTAACTAAACTGTTCCCCTTCCTTGCCTCCTTCTCCCCCACCCCCACCTCCTCCCCTCTACACACTGAAAGTGTTTCCTGTATTCATGTCTCTGGTTCTGTTTTGTTTGCTTGTTTATTAGTCTCCTGTATTAAGTGAGAACATGTGGTATTTAATTTTTGCTCCCTGGCTTATCTCATTAAGCATGATACTCTCCAGTTCCATCCATGCTATCGCAAATGGTAGGAGTTCTCTTTTTCTTTCTGCTACATAGTACTCCACAGTGTAAATGTACCAAAGTTTTTGATCCATTCATCCACTGAAGGGCACTTAGGTTGTTTCCAGCACTTGGCTATTGTAAATAGTGCTACTATGAACGTAGCGTTGCATAGGTTCTTCTGAAATGGTGTTTCAGGATTCTTTGGGTATAATCTTAACAGTGGAATCACTGGTTATAAGGTAGTCCTATTGTTAGTTTTTTGAGGAAACTCCATACTGTCTTCCATAGTGGCTGCACCAGTCTGCATTCCCACCAGCAATGCACTAGGGTTCCATGTTTGAAATAAGATATGTAATAGGGTTATTCTTGAGAAACAAGAGGTTTTGGCCCAAATATATCAGTAGTTTCCAGAAAGTATTTTTCCCAGCATGAAACTACTACTATACTACTGTAACTCTAGTATTATTTTCAAAACAATTTTTTTAAATGCTTACTATATGTGATGCACTATTCTAAGCACTTTACCTGTGTTAAGTATTTAATCCTAACTAATGGTATTCTACAGGTTGGTTACTATTGTTATGCCAATTTAAGAGATGGTAGGAAACTGAGGCATGAAGAGTTTAAGGAGTTTGTCCAGTGTTATACAGGTAATAATTGGTAGAACTGAGATTTAAACGCAAGCATTTTAGCTCCAGAGTCAGTGTTTTTAAAAACTATAATCTACTGCTGCTCAGTAAGGATTAGCAGTTAATTTCTTTCAATGCATTAAATAAAATAACCAGTTCTTATATGAAATCCAGGGTTTTGCAGAAGATTAAGCTAGATAGAAGGGAATGACAGATGGGATTCTATGTAATCCATGCATTGAGTCCCTGACTGAATTTACCTGTATTTGTCAAGAACTCAGAATGGCAGGCACAGGTCAGACATGGGTCTGATGTCTCAGCAGCAACCAAGGTGCTCTTAAGAGCAGAGTCAGACAAGGCTCTGAGTCCCACACCCTTAAGGAGTGAGAACAGCTGATTGAGATAACCAACGTCTATATAATTCGCTAATTAAAAGCAAGACTGTGATTCCTGCCAGGTTAAAAACAAGTTGTGATATTCTGCCAAACATCTGAAAAGCAGCTGCAACTTTAAAAGAGCTTTTTGTTTCTAAGCCTACATTGTCTAAATAACTTTCTATTCACTGGGTGTGTGAATTTTAGCAACTATTTAACTCTTTAAGCCACTAATACTTCAAGATACTACTAATGTTACCTTGGGATCAACGAAGAATTAAGTGATATAATGTTTTCAAAGCACTCGGAACATTTCCACACATTTTTCTATCTATGTTGGGGTGTATAAGGGCAGTGTTTATAAGTGCTTGAGAATACAGCTGTGCTTTAAATGCTTATTATAACATATACCACTAATTTACATATTTAGGTTGCTTCATGCATTTTATTTGCCCTGTAACTTACATAAATGTTTAATTTCTTTTTGACTTACTGAATACATGTTGAAGTACTACATCTTCCCTGCCCTTAAAACCTTCACAGGAAAAGTTACTGTTTGCTAATATGGAATTTAATTTGTACTAACATTAACTATAAACTTTCTAGTTTTCACATCTCAAAGAAAATTAGTGAATCCAAGTTGCACTGGATAAGGATAATTGTGGATAAGGATAATTGCTGCACAAAATATTTACATTTATATCCAATATTATGCATGTAAATTATGAAACCATTATGTAATTTTAGGCATGACTACACAAAACCTGGTAGAGTGGGGAACTTTCAGGGTACATGGGATCAATTGGAAATAAATTTGTATCTCTTTATTTCACATACTTTTTAATTTGGAAAACTATGTTTCTAAGGTTATGATTTAACATCATTGGTTCGAATATAAAGTATTAAATTCTGAGAGTACCCATCATGTCAAAGTAATACGATGTTAAAGCAACCACAATTTCTGGACTATGTGCAGGGTGAACTGCTAAGGAAATTGCAGACTTCAGTAACATCCCTTTACATAGACTTTACAACATGAAGAAGGTGTATAATGCTGATCCTGATGTCACCACAACAACAAGGAAAACACAGAAGGTATGCCAGGATGGCACAAGTCCAGATATTGCACACAGAATCCAGGAGATCATCAATGAAGATCCAGGATGTTTACCTTGGCATTTTGAGAGAAGGAGCTGTACTATAGATGAAGCAAGTCACAAATGGATGTCATTTTATCTTCCAACAAGATGGTGCATCAGCACAGAACACCAAAAAGGTGCAAGACTTTCTCAGTGTCAATGTTTCTGAATTCTGGTCAAAGGAAATCTGGCTACCTAGTTCGCCAGATATAAATAACTTTAGACTATTATGTATGCATCATTTGTGAGAGAGAAGTTAATAAACAACGTCATTGCAATAAAGCTTGAAATTAAAGCTAAGTTAAAGCTAAGATTGAAAACATGATAAAGTCCATGGATAAAGAAACGTTAAAATGTGCTCAAGATTCCAAAATCGAATTGAGTATATTATTGTAGCAAATGGAGATTTTGTTGAGCATGTTAAAAAATAATGACTATGTTTATGTATTTACATATAAGTTTATTTCAAAATATAACACTTTTGTGGTATGTTTGTTGTTTATTACAATTTTGTCCATTGATTGCATGCACCTTGTATAGGTTTCTGAAGACTGAGCCTGCACCCTTGGTGTTCTATTTCCTGATTCTTAGCTTTACTCATGGTTCATGGCATCTTGTCATTGGGCAATTACATATTTGTGACTGCATGCCCATAGCCCTCCTAGCCACTGGTCTTGAACTCCAAACTAAATCTAAACCCATCATCCATTCTGTGCATCCCACTTCACTGTCCTCTTTCATCTCCAGAAAGCTGCCACTGCTGCCTTGTACTTTCTATGTTCCTTCCATCACTCCATTGTAAGATTTTCTCTCTCCTCATGAGGTAATTTATCCTTGAAAACAAACTTATACATAGTAAATACCTCTTATATAAAAGGAAAAACTGAGCTCCTAACTTGTCATCTCTAATTTTTGCTAAAATTGCTTTATGTCATAAAAATATGCACCATTCCTTGTTAACATGTGAGATTATAGCTCACTTACATTTTTACTTACATTGACTACTGATCAGGCTTTTTTCATGTTCTCCTTAAGCTTCTAGTAGCTTGTCTACATGGCAATCAATAGATCTTATAAATAAAATTACACATAATAAAAGCATATATGATCTGAATTACAAAGGAAAGCTTACAGTATTAAAGGCAAAATCAATAAAAGGTTTTTCAGTTGTATAAGCTGGTAAAACACAAGTACGCCAAGATAAAAAGTTAACATATGCCAACTGTCAAGTAATTGTGACTAAATAAATACTGACCAATACCAATAAAGAACTCACAAGCCAAAATATGACATTTAAATAAAACTCCTCATAAAGTTGAATCATCTTGCCTCTAATGGTACACTGGAAGCTATGACTTTGGATAATTCAAGGAAACACGAAAGATCGTGTTCTCTTGACTGAAGAAAATATATGGAGAGGTGTATATGTGGATGCGTGTATGTCTGAATTTTATTATTATTAAAATGTATGTACAGAGACTGTAACTTCATGTGTTACTCCTCCACAGAAATGCTTTAAATGTTATTTAACTTTATCAGAGGACTCCTGAAGAAGTAAAACTTTAAAAGACCAATCGGAGCACTAATATTATATTCAAAAGCGCTGGCAACAGGGCTGAGTCTATGTGCTGTGCTTTACCTCATATCGCAACCACACAGGTAATTGCCCCACACAACTGAACCCCAGCAGTGGATGTGGTACCTTTCCTTGTACTGAGCTCAATGTGCAGAACTCCAATTTGACCTGTTACTTTCATTTTTCCTGCCTTTTTCAATTTTCCTCTTAGCTTCTAAATGCAGATTATAGAAAACACACCTAGCCAGACTATAAAATCATTAAAAACTATAGCTTACTGTTTATTTTCTTTATGTTGACAAAGCTACTAAAGCCAGGAAAATATAAATGCATTACTCAAACTGATGGGACTAGAGCGAATTCTAATACCTAGGTTTTCCAGAATATAATGCCCTTATAAACACAAAATAGTTTTTGGTATTTACCATTTATTTCCACATTTATATTTACCAGTTGCTGCGGACACCCTCAAATTTTTATCCTTAAGATTGAAATGATTGGTATAGTAAAATATGCCCATAACTGCAAGCATAATTTTCATCCTATATAAATTAAAAAATACATCAACAAGAAATAAAAATAACTCACTAGATGTTAAAATTTAGTTTCACTTGATATATTTGTCTAATAATCTATGGGCTACAAATCCCTAAACACAAATGCCCAACTTATTTTGAAAAATGAAGTGTCAACCATTTAGTATTATCATAAACAAACAAAACCTTAAAGGGAACCTCTAAAGAATCATGGAGCATCGCCTGTATTTTCTTACAACTAAGAGTGTTCTATGCCATTTCTGAAAGCCCACCCTGGAGAAAAGTCTCTGTAACCCATTAATAGGAATGCATAATGAATAAAGTATAAAAATGCATTCTATACTCCTGCAGATAAAGTGTACTGGTGCAGATTTCGCTGCCAGGGAAGAAAGCAATGGAAGGAACAGTTGGAAACAATGCCGTGACTCACTAAGGAATTCTGGCTCCACCTGTGGAATTACCAGTAACCAAAATCCAATTCATCTTAGGAATTATGAAAATGAATTCAACCTGTCCTTTTTGATAAGATGGAGGACTATAGGGAAAACATCCAATCTTTTAAATCTATTTATAAAAATATATATTCATATAAAAAACTTTTAGATATATAATTCAAGGTTAAAAGACTAATAATTGTGTATTTGAATTGTCTATAAAAATTTTAAAGATTTTACTTTTTAATCCTCTTTCAATGATATGTTTATTGATTTAAACACAGAGAGAGGGAAACAGAGAGGGAGATACATCATTGTAAGAGAGAAATATCAGTTGGTTACTTCTTGGACAAACCCCAGCCAGGGATCAAACCCACAAACTTTTGGTATATGAGACAGCACTGCAACAAACTTAGACACCCATACAGGGCAAAATATTAAAATATTTAATATATGCATTATTTCAATATATTTATTAACATTTTAATTTTTACAACTGTATAATAGAGATTCAGCAAAGTTGTTTTTGATATTCTAAAATCATGCCAAATATCTTCCAACTTTAAAATATTATTTTAATATTTTAATAATATTTTTGACAATAAAAATAATACCCCTGAGTAAAAGATACAAATTCTCATTAAATAGTTTCCTTATAATTGTTTAATTTAAATATAACTAAATTCACAATTAAAGAAATTAAGAATTTACAATTGTTCATTTTTTTGAACATACAGGTTAAAAGAAATTCACTTCATTGATTTAATCGGTATCTTAATGATATATTACATCCTAAGGAAAACAGAATCAAAAGAATTCCAAAGTTATCTTAGGTAGATTAGATTAATTATTTATACTTCCAGGTTATGATCCCCCAATATAATTCATAGTTGGGCTATGAAAGAGACTGAGGTTTTTACATCTTTTTAATTGTGTTATTAGCTAATTGTGCAAATAATCCTATTTGTATAATTTGTTAAATATAAAAGATGTGGCCTATTACAATAGCAATACATTGACAGTGTGGCTACAATAAAAACTGAACTTCACCATATACATGATAAAAAATGTCAAAATATGGTATGTTCAGAATGTGTTTTCATATGTTTATGAGTTAGAGTTCAAAACAAAAAGTGTCTTGAATGCATAAATATAAAATTACATTTTTATGGTATTATTTATCCCAATGTTTGTTGAAAATTAGTTGACTTATTTTCTTAAAGTTAGTTGCATTCATAACTAATATGCTTCATAAGTTTTTCTTTAACTTGAAAGTACATTATGAAATGAAATAAATCTAAATTTCAAGCATCAGGTCCAGCTGTTAATTTTTAAAAAGCAAAAAACACACCAGAGTGGATCTAATAGTATGGGAAAAGGGGAAATAATTTATTTACTGCTTTCAGAAACATTTTTACATCTAAATGTATTTTACCAAGAAAGGCTTCTGTATTATGAAGAATAACATATTGAACACCTTGTTTTGAAATGCAATCCCATATTTCCAGACTCTGTAACATCAAGAATCTTAGGTTGCATGGATAAGCAGCCAGGCTCCTCAGTTTGCACTAACAAGAAAAATTCATGTTTCTGTTCAAACAGAAAATTGGAATCATGCTTAGTATTATTTCAAGTAAGTGAAATCTTTGAATAGTTCTAATATTTTATTTTAAATAATGTTATATTAGAATTATTACTAACATTTATTGTTATTTTATTTTAATTACTTTAAAATTCTATGTCAAAATTCTGGCTCATCTTTTTGGAATAATTTCTTACCTGCATGGTTATATATGAGCACTTTGCATTTATAGATAACAGTTATCTAGATGGCACTTGCTTAATTAAGGCATAATTTATTATTGGATCTTTATAATTATAAAAGTGGTCTAATTTCTAACTGCTAATATATATTACTTGTTTATATGCAAAAGTACTTAAAAGGTAAGTTGTGGAGCTAAATTCACTGAAGGGATACCCTCTGAGGGGTAATTTTTTAAATAGAGTCTTATCTCAGGCCCAGACCAGCTCTTCCCTGCCAGGTGCCTCTTAATTAAATCTCTGTTTATAAAAGTAAATATTCAACAAATTCCTCAATGCTTCCAAGAAATGTGTTCTTAATAAACTACTGCATTGTATCTTGGGAAGTTCATTTTCAGCAGATTCTACAAGCTGAGTTAAAGGTTGTCTTAGCTGGTCATAGAAGCACTTTGCTCTTATTGTCAGTGGGTAGGTGCTGCTAGCCCAAAGACAAAGTGCAATAAAAAATTAAGTTTTGTCAAGTTGCTAGAAACTGGAAATCAGCATTTCTTGACTAAAATGACAAAAGCAACTTGATGTGATTTACAATTATGCTCTTGAAAATTTGTTTATAAAATATTTTTAGATGGCCTACATTTATCCATTGTCATTTCAGAAAAGCATACGCACCATTATGTTTCTAAGGCACAATAAAAAAATATCTCAACTATTCATTTACATATGACATAGCTTACATCATCTTGTAACTCTGTTCTAAAGGAACTATCTATTGGAATTATTAAACCTATTTATCTGATTATTTTGTGTGTTTCTACTGCCTAAGGCTTTTTAATCAGGCTCATTGTTAATACTAATATTTTATTTTTTACTGATTTATTGTTGTTACATTACATTTTGCCCCTCTCCCCTTCCCCAGTCACCCCAATCCCCTCTTCCATAGTCAATCCCCACATATTGTCCATGTCCATGGTCATTTATACTAGACACTAGTTCCTTGACTAACCCTTCCCCTACTTTTCCTCTTTCTCCCCTTCCACCACCTCCTCTGGTTACTGTCCATCTATTTCTTGTTTCCATGCCTCTGGTTCTATTTTGTGCATTTGTTTGTTTTGTTCATTCATTTTCTGTATTAGATGAGATCATGCAGTATTTGTCCTTTGCCAACTGACTTAATTTCACTAAGTGAATACTCTTCAGCTCCATCCATGCTATTGTAAAAGATAGCAGTTCCTTCTTTCTTTCTGCTGTGTAACATTCCATTGTGTAAATGTACCACAGTTTTTTGACACATTCCATTCATCAACACCAATTCAGAAGAACTTATGCACCCCTTTGTTCATAGCAGTGCTATTTATAATAGCCAAAGGCTGGAAACAGCCTAAGTGCCCATCAGTGGATGAATGTTTACATTAGTATAAACAATATAATGCCAGAGAATGGAAGTATCTATGGGTATAATTTCAATCATAATGCATTAATTTAAAAATATGCCATTTGCCAAGTAATGGATTAAATGTGAGCATTTTTATTAAATCATTTAAAAAGTAATCAAATCACTTTTCAAAATGGTTATTATGGCATAAATAAAAGTGACATGCCTTGGTAAGTTACTTACATTCTCTGAAATATTGAGACTATCAATGGTAATGTATATAAAGTGACTAACATGGATCCTGGTATATAGTAGTCAATCCATTTATTTATTTGTAAAATATGTATGAAAATGCTTGCTCCATCATCTTGTAGAGGTATTATGAGTCTACTTGAAAGATGCATAAAAACTGAAAAGTACTATACAAATTATTAAGATTTATTCTCTTTAAGTAGAGAATGCTGAGAATGCACGGAACAATTATTTTTACGTATCTTGTTTGGACATAATTTTAGCAATGTGTTCTCACATTATTTTTGTCTCTCTAGCTAACTACCTTGCTTCTTCAAAACTCAATAATTTCTGAGCATCATGGACATTTTCAACTTATCTTAAAATATTTATTGAATGTACTTATCACCACTTCTTATTCTAATGGTATAAAATTTAATATCTAAATTTAATTCTTATCACTGCTTGTGAAAATCATGATTAATTTTTATATATTAAAATGGTATGAGTTCACATAAATTGACCAACAAATTATAAAAAAGTTGTGAACAATTTTAGCTTCATATTAGTAATCTAAGGTAAATGAGAAGTCTGCTTATGAATACAATGAATTTTAAGAGTCCACAATTAATTTGAAACATCCTGTAATATTAAGACAAAAATAAATTATTTTCATCCCCATTACTCCATATGACCAATTATCTTATACAGGGACATTCAATCACTTGATCTTGAAAACTTTGTGGAAGTACTGTGTAATAAATCACTATTTTGTATCTAACTTCATCAATTTTAGATTGAATAAATTTACATATTACTTAGGAACTGACCTTAATTAAAACTTTGGAGATTCTGCTAAAAACATTGGTTGAAGACTTCATTGGTTCTATATTTGCAAATTTTCCTAGACTTAGGCAATTTATCTTTGTGACAATTAGATTTTTTTTTTTTGAACAATAGGAAGGCTACAATAAAAGTGTGAAGAAAACAATGCTATTTAGCACTTTAAAAGAAACTTTGTTTTAAATATATTCTGGTTAGGAGAAATACATCAAAAGTTTTTCTAATAGTGCAGTATTACAAATGGGGAGTAAATCCCTGTTTTGGGGTCTTTAAAGATCACTAAAACACAGCTGCAGAAATTCTACTTGCAGAGGCATATGAAATTATGGGACTGGTTTTCTTCATAGATCCTAGAAGAGGAAGGTGCAGCACATCACACGGGGTCCTAATGGGAGGAGCCCCAAGGATGCTGATGGGAGTGGGCAGTGGGAGATCAAGCACATGCATGAGAGGACTTCATCAGTGTGTTTAAATATAATTAGGTCACTGTCAGGGGAGGGCAGAAGAGGACATTTTGACCAGGGTCAGTCTTATCACACAGGTGCCCCTGGTCACCTGAGTGGTGTAGATACTCATAGTGTGTTCATAGGAATGTGGAG
Source organism: Noctilio leporinus (assembly GCA_004026585.1). NCBI lineage: Eukaryota > Metazoa > Chordata > Mammalia > Chiroptera > Noctilionidae > Noctilio > Noctilio leporinus. The sequence continues at coordinate 62,552 of PVIW01006966.1, read as the reverse complement.
ACATCGGGAAAATAATAAAGTTTTAAAATTTTACAATACAGGTGTCATCTTAGTTTTTATTTGACAAATAACCCTGACCATGGCACTAAGCATAGTTCAAGGAAAATATTACCCCTGTATTATAATAAAGAGAGTCATGAATGCACAAGTAGAATAAAGATGTCATAGAATAGATCAGGCTAATTTTCAGATGTGTATATAAGATCTGTCCCAAAAGTATCAGCTATGCAGACTGTTTTCATTATATTGACATGGCTCAATACTTTTGGGACAGACCTCATATTATGGGTTCAGTATAAGTGTGTACATTTTTTTCATTGTTCAAGTTGCTTTCACTGGATAATCGATACAAGAGAAATAAAAATAAAGTCCATAGGTTGTGTTCTCACAGTTGAACTATGTATGCTATTCTTACAATAAGCAGACAGGTGTGTTCACCATATTTTTCAAAATAAAAGATCTAAGAGTAACTTTGATTAGAAGTTGAAACAAATCAGAGAAAACACAGATGCACTAGAAAACTGAATTTGCTAATCATAAAGATAACTGAAAATAATTAGAACACATACTAGGAGCCTTATATATGTAACCTGGACTATCATGTAGGGACATAAAAATGTAGTGGGCAACAGAGATGGAAAGTCTGCAATTCGACTGTATGTTAGGAAACTGTCAAATTTATTGAGAAAACCTATATTCATTTATTTTTATATTGTAATGTTTCTTTAAATTATTTTATAATGTGTATAACTATTCCCTCCTGGTATAGCACAAGTAATATTTGCCTAATAAATTATATTTGAAAGAATGAATTTTTTTGTCTTATAAGTCACTATGGAGTGAATGATCACTTGACTATAAATCACTGCTTTACCTTTTTGCCTTAAGAGCATTGTTTGCTTATGAAAACATCATATTTCTAAATAGTTATCTAAAATAGTTAACTAAAATAGGCAACTGGTCAACTATAAGCATGAACTTGGCACCAACTCATTACCTCAGTTTATGAACATAAGGATAATAGTAGTTGGGGGGAAATTCTCAACAAAAAATAATTTTAATTATTACATTTCAATTATTACAGTATTTTGACTGCGAAACCTATAAATTCTAAATAAATTTATATTTGCTCAATGAAACCTATTAAAAACTAATGACAATTGTTTTATAACCTCTAAAACTCTTTCCAGAATTGAATACATTATTGCAGTATTAATAAAAAATAATAATCAATGTATTTTTATTCCTATGCATTCCTCCATGCAATCTTTATCCAAAGATAGACATATTCAATGTCTTACACTAGTTACTAAGTAAAAGCTAGTAAAAAGTATAAGAGTGGGGCAAGTTTAACTATGAATAATTTACTAAAATGTTAATACCTTATTTACAATGTTAAGTTGACTTGATACAAGTGTAGTGTAATGCACTGTCTTTATGTTTCATTACCTTTAGGGCTATCTCCTGGCTGATTTTCTCTTTAGATGGCAATGATCATGTCTGAAGACATCTACACTTATAAAACTATTAGTGTAAAACCCTAGTCTCAACTGAGCTAGTCCCTGAATAAATCAGCTATTTATTTCATATAATGTTAGAGAAGAAATGAATTAAATTTAAAGGTATTTCCTAATAACTAACTTAAGCAAACATATCAATTTCCATTTCTTTTCTTTTCAGACCAAACCAAACTACATTCTGATAGCTGGATTAAATAATTGGAAAACACCAACAAAATATTGCTCCATAAAGCTCTAGATAAAGAATGACCGTTTGTTATGGGTATGTCTCCAGTTATAAGTTAGAGTTGGAGTAACATAATACCACCATACCAGCTTTGAAACAACTACGTTATTTTCAATGTTCTAGCCAAATTATATGCAGTGTAGAACCACAGGTTATTTGAGAAAAATAGTGAAGGGCTGACAAAAATAAATTATAGTATCTTATGTACAAACTTATTACTTGATCAGGGAGAGATTTCTAGCATTATTTTCCCCAGCACTGTTCAGTTGACAAGAATGCCCATGATGGTCAAGAACTGCTTGTATAAAGAGTCCATATGCATTCAGCCTTGGTAGGTGATTTCTAATGTAGGTTCAAATGACCTGAACTATTACTCAAAGAGGACATGAGTTTTTAAATATTTTTATGGCTTTAGTAAATTATAGGGAACAAAGCAGTATAACTGCCAAAATACAGGAAATGAAATGGAGAAAGTAAATAAAGTGAAATACAAATGGTACGTGGTTAACAGCAATATCAGTTAATCAGTATTAAATGAAAATTAAAAAAGTTAAAGGTGACTGAATGAGCAAAATCTTGGGTTACACTAAAGAGGACCACCATTTCCAGGAAAAATACAAAGGCCCTGTTTCTTAGCTGTGTATTTAGCTACCCTAACTTAATCTTTTTGGGGCCCAAATATTGAAATGAAATCCTGGCCATTTCACATCACTGGAGCATATATACATACACTTTAGCTTATCAGTAAGAAGATTAACACATATCCTAAGAAGGAAAAATAAGTTAGAGCTAGAATCACATGTAAAATGAGGAAGACCATTTTGTTACTAGGTAAATTCATTTTTAACCCTCAACATCTGATATGTACTCTCTGAGAAAATCATAATTGATTTTTGAGAAGTAACAGCATAAAAAATGATAATGACAATTCTGGCCCCACCATTAAATTTATAAGTAAACATATATAAATGATCTTCTCTATAATTTTGCTTTTATTTCTCAGCAATGAGAAATGGCTTCTACTGTATCCTCATGATGAAGCACTGATTAGCCTTTGTGGATTCATTTACCAGATCTATGCTTACATCTTTGGGGGTCTAATCCCAGACCTAACTCACAATAAGGTAAGAGAATTCACTGGTGTATTTATGACCTCTATGTGATCTATCTTAATATCATTCACCTCTGACTAGCTATGAGGTTCATCAAACTAATCTAAGGCCTTTGAGACATAGATTAAATTTAGCTGCTTGCAAACCCTACTACATTCACCACAAAGGCTTGTTAAACATATTAAATTATGCATATATTTTAAGAAACACCATTAAATATTTAGGTCACATTGAAGAATCTAGAATCATTCATACACCTTTAAAACAATAGTTAAACATAATTTCTGAAACTCCTAATATATATCTTCTTCATATAAATTAACCTAACTGCAGATTTTCTCCCATGTTGTAAGGTTAAGGAAGAAAACATATGTAATGGAAAATGTGGCATCAGAAATGGTTCACATTCCTGGTTCAGCTGAACTGTCAAAAACATCATACTTGGTATTACAAGACCTGGAGTCTAGTTTTAGCTTTGTTATTCACAGAGTTGTGAAGAACTAAGGCAGATTTTTTTAAATTTAAAATTCACTTGCATTATTAATCAATAAGAATAATATACATTCACACTGTTCAACAGAACTTTCTGCAATGATAGAAATGTTCTGTCTTTATGGTATCCAATGTTCTATGTCTTTATGTAGCTCTCAGGGACCTAAAATAGGTGTGTTTGAAAAATTAAATTTTAACACAATTTATTTTAAATGATTAATTATACACTTAAATAGTAAAAAGTAGCTAGTAGATAGCAGTGAAAATATAGAGTATTTGACCAGATCTCTCAGAAGTAGCAAAAAAATCATAGATAGTTATATAGATGTAGCAGTTATAAGGAAATATCTAAAAAGAAATGCATCTCTTATTTAGGAATGTCCCTAGAAAATGTATGGCCTAATTAATCCTTAAGTGAAGAAGAAGCTCAGGCTAAATGAAAAATTAGAATAAAGGATCTATTTACAAAGGAAAATAAAAGTTAAACAAAAGGAATTTGTAAAGGTCTGGTTCAATTTTCTACAGGTAGAATGATAAACTACTGAGTGCATACAGAATTCCTTTTAAAATGGAGTTGTTCCAGAAGCCTCCTTCTTCCTAGCTGCATCCCTGTTAGAAGTCAGTACCAGATGATGGGGAGCCAATCATATGAAATTAGTTTTCAGTTGAGGTTGAAATTTGGCCCTTAGACCATTTGCAGGAGCACACTTTTCAAGAACTCCATAAATTCTAAAACTGATTTTACTAAAAATATGTAGTTTTATAATTCATATAGTTACTATAAGGACCATAATTCTAACAATGTTGATCTTGCTTCTATTGAAAAAAAAATTTTCCAGTAGGTCTACTCCATTAAAGTATACTGTTATTCAGAGGAGGCTTAAATATAAACACATTTTAATACATATTTTCTACATATTAGAAAAAATAAATAAAAGCCTTCCCCCGACCCTGTTTGGTAGTGCTTAGAAAATGGATTTTCCATGCTAAATGACATTTTAACATTTTAATGTTAACATAATGTTTTAATGTTAACAGTATTAACATTTTTAACATGTAAAGGATAACAATTCATACAATTTAGAGTTTCATCAAGGATCTATTAAAATTGTCCATAAAAATAATATTCTCTGAATCTTGTATTTATTACATAATAAAATCATACTGTTCTTGACAGATACTTAGTATCAAAATAGCATGCAATGTATGCTCATATTATATAGCTATTTGCATAATGAAATTAGTTTTTAAACTCTGGATCCAGGTGTTTCTCCTCTATGTTAGAAAAAAAAAGGTATTGGGATAACTGACAGCAATAAAATCCTCCATCTAAAAAATACCAACAAGGAGGAAAGATAAAACAATATATATCTTAAAAAGTTCTATAAAGTCTATTCATTTTTGTATTCATTAAGTTTGTTATAGAATGATACAAACTTATAATAATACAACATGATGTTTCATTATATTTGACATGTTATAAATGTAAAGAAAAAATACAGACTGGTAAGAATGATCATTATAATTTTCTGAACTATTTATGCCAAATAAGGTTAATGCAAAAATAGATATTTTAATAATGGGAATGAAAATGGTAGCATAAATTATAGCAAAACAAAAAAGACCTAAGCTAAAAAAATTTAAAGGCAGTATATTTTTAAAAATACACACATAAGCCCTGGCTGGTGTGGCTCAGTGAATTGAGCACTAGCCTGAGAAATTAAGTGTCATTGGTTCAACTCCCAGTTAGGGCACATAACCAGGTTGCAAGCCAGGTCTCCAGCCAGGTCCCAGCTGGGGGCAGGTGAAAGGCAACCATACATTGAAATTTCTCTTTCTTTACCCCTCCCTTCCCCTCTTTCTAAAAATAATGAATGAAATCTTTTTTTAAAAAATACACATACAATTTTGCAAAAGAAAATGCTTTCTTATGTTAAAAATTTGAAATTCAACTCCCTAACTACTTAATTTATGATTCTCTTCCATAACACTTGCAACCTTAAGATATACTCTACTGTTTCTTGTTATTTTTCCCCAGACTTTACCCACCAGGAATGAGAGATTTGCCTCTGTTTAATTTATTGCTATAATCCCAAATCAGAGCCTCAAACATAGTAAAAGGAAAATAAATAGTTTTTGAATTATAAAAAAGTTACTATTCGCCCTAATTCTACCTTTTACAATGTCAAGAAGAAACACTGTATATACTTGGTCTTGAAACTCTTATATACAATGAAGCTATCCAAAAGAAGTGATTATACATATAAAATATATTAAATAGTCAAAAGCTAATTCATGCTGTTTTTATTTATGTTTAAATGTTAGCTCATGAAAATATATACCTGTTATTACAGGTTCTGAAATTAATTATTTTCCCTAGCAATTATAAAGAAAATAAGGAACTTAAGATAGAAAGATTATGTAAATATTACACAATTCTCTAAAAAGTAAAGAATGACATTTTAATCTGTTAGTTTTACATTTAAGAAAAAAAGTTTTAAATTTAGAGCAATTTAAAATAATTTTATTCTAAATTAATATTACTTATTACAACTAGAGCTAAATAAATATACACTAATTTTGTGTGTGCTGTGATTTTGATCCAAGAGGCATATGTGATGCATAGAGTAATGTTTTTCAATTATAAAAGCAATCATTTATTTTCATGATACCTCAAATCAGTAAATTGGTTTCAAAAACTGAATGATGTCACTAATCACCTTTTTATCTCAAATAAACATTTCCTCTGTCTACTTATATATTTGTTATATAACCTTTTATTACTATAAAGAGCAACTATGAAACTAATGATGAAATTAGGGTATAGATAAAAAATAAACAGATAAACTAATGCAGAAGAATCAATTGCAAATTTCAATTTCCCATTACTTTGAACCTCTCATATATTAATTTTTTGTCATATGTTTAAAAAATATATCCCTGTGCATTGTATGATGTAAATAAATAAGAGTGATGTCATATCTAAGCAAGACAAAGGTTTTTTATAAAGGATGAAAATATTAACCTTTAACTTTTAGCTCTATTTGAGACTTCATGGAAAGTTTTCTGTGGGAGATAATTCCCAAAAATAGTTAAATCTGTATAAAAATAAACTACAGTTAGCCAAACTATGAAGTTGGAGATATTTATAACATGACAGCAAAGTGTATTCATTTTTTTAATTACATTTTTTTTTATTATTGTTGTATTACAATTGCTTTTTTTTAGATTAATACAAGGTATATTCTTGAGTGACTAGGTGGCATTATCAAATAGGATCAGGCCAAGATTGAAGAAAATAGAAGGAAGTTGGTATGCTTGAGAAGGCTTGGGACCTCCAGTGAAAATGTTAATTTAAAAATACATACATTCACATGCCACTTAATGACTTCCTGTCAACTATCACTAGTGACTTTGTAGCCACCATAATGTGGTAGCATGATGCATTACTCTCGCATGTTTGTGGTGATACTGGTGTAAACAGTCTATTGCATAGTGCACTGCCAGTCATATAAAAACATAACCTATACAATTATGTATACTACATACTACTTGATAGTAACAATGAACAGCTATGTTACTGGTTTATGTATTTACTATACTATACTTGTCACTATTTTATTTTATTTTTTAAGAGATTATTTATTTATTTTTAGAGAAAGGGGAAGAGGTGGAGAAACATCAATGTGTGGTTGCCTCCTGTGCACTCCCAACTGGGGAGACTGGTACCCCCAGGCACATGCCCTGACTGGGAACCGAACCAGCGACACTTTAACTAGCAGACCAGTGCTCAATCCACTGAGCCACACAGGCCAGAGCATTTATTTTAGAGTGTACCCTTTCTGCTGTAAAACAGTATCCTGTTACATAGACAGCAGCCTCATACTTCTTATGTTTAGCACATTCTTAAATGCAGTATTTTCTCTTCTATTTGATTTAATCCCCCCATTTTTGATACAGTAACACACTATCTGAGCTGGTAGCTCAGGAGCACTAAGTTATACCAGATAGCCTCGGTATGTAGCTAGGCTCTACCACCTGGATTTGTGTAAGTACATGCTACATATGATGTTCATACAAAGGAATTGCCTAAGGATCAATTTCTTAGAATATATAGTATTCCTATCCTTAGGCAGTGCTGGAAACAGGTCTGGATTGAAGATACAGATTTGGGAATCATCAAGGCCATTCATGGTTCATGCATAAAACTTAAAAATAGGTGCAATAGCCCACAGAAAGCCAAGAGTTTTAAATTTGAGAGATCTGTGGTCAACGCAACACTTAAGTGATAGGCACAGCAGGAGCCTAGAAATGAAAAGTATATAGAATTAAGAGTGAAACATATTCTAGAGAGCAATGAGTTCTAGAAAATCATGTTTGGCAACCATATAACAGAGAAGTCCAGTAAATTGAATGAATATTCTCACTGGGTTTGGGCACATTGAGTCATTATTGAATTACACTATACAAGCTTAGTTGGAATTACAAACTAAAACATATTGCAATGTGTTGGTGAATCAATTAAATATGAGAGGTTAGTGATGGTGACTATAGTTTGAAGTTTGAGTGTGTGTAATTAATAAAAGTTTAAAAAATATTTAGAATGATATGAAGAGAGAGAAGAAAATGTTTTAAATACAGGAGGAGAGAAATGACTGGAAGAGTTCGAGATAACAGATAAATTAAATAGAGGAGAAACTGATGGAATAAAGTCCCTGTTGACAAGAAAGGGGATGACATTAAGTATCATTTTGAAAAGGTTGACTTTGATCAACAGAAGAGGCCCCCTCATCTCCTGTGAATGAGATAAGAAAGCAAAGAAACACTGGAGGTTAATGAAGATGCCTATGCATTTGAAAAGAGGAAGAACACTAAATTAGTTTATACTTAATCATTTTCATTATTTTTTAAATTTGCTGCTATGCTGGGAAAAAGAAAAATATGGGTGGATAAGAAACTCAAAAAGATAATTAAATGGCTGATATAGTCAAACAGGGAAACGCAACAGTTGCCCCAAAATAGGTAAAATTACAGATGAAAGCTAAGGAACACAAGTTACATCTAAATCCCTTATGTATTCCTCTCTTGTCCTTTGAATAGCTTAGGTCATTTGCACACATCTTTGAGCTAACAGCTCATAAGCATATTTTGTGTGCTAAAACTGAGAACTTGTTCTCAGGTCTGAAATTCCCAACCTCTCTTTCTTCTGCATCTCCTGCAGACTTCCCTTCTGCCTCTTGGCGGCTGTCACCACCCCTCTATGATTCTCTGTTTCCCACAAGACCCATACGAGTATATAATCATTTATATATTGGTGTTTACTTCCTTGTTTGATCCAGAGATAGTAAATCAGTATTCTTTAAAATTTTCAGTTTCATTACTAAAGATGAGAAAAACAGGTAGCATAAAACAAAAGTTATACCTATACACACATATCTCAGAATGACAGAAAATTATTGTTAATTACTGATGGCCAGGAAGAAATCCTGAAAGCATACCACCTAGCACTTCCCCCTCTACTTACACTACCTTAAGGACAAGCTCATCAAACCAACACCTTCCTTCTGTTCTCTCATTTATGAAATTGAAGCTTTAAAACATAATCAAGGCAGAACAACAGGTGCTCCCATTAGTCAAGTGGGTCATTTACATTTCCAAGTATCTCTGGATCCTCGATGAGGGCTTTTCCAAGTGGTTTAAGCTCCTTCCTTGAAAGATCAATTTTGGAATTTGTTTCACATTGTGTATCACTAGAATTGCCTTTTATTGCAACAAAGATTTTCTACCTGATTGTGCCCAGCTGAGATATATGGATATGTAGGGCCATCTATCTTACAGAGCTGCATGTCTATCCTAGGGTACCTCTCAACACAAATGCAAAATGCTGATGTAAGCAATTATTTAACCATTTAAAAGAATGAAAGTTAAATCTAAAAATTAAGACAATGGAATGAGATATTAAGAAAAAGTGGTCTGCTTTATATGACAACCCATCACTTTGATAAATAAATTTTAGATTTTAAACAATCAAAAATTACCTAAAATTTGTATAGATCCTGCTAGAGACAAGGGAAGCTATTTTCACTTGTTAAAACAAATGGGCATTATTAAAAATATGTTTTATTATAGTTTTAAGATTTTATTTATTATTTCCAGGGAGAGGGAAGGGAGAGAGGCAGAGAGGGAGAGAGACATCAATGTATGGTTACCTTTCACCTGCCTCCAGCTGTGGACCTGGTTGGAACCTGGCTTGTGACCTGGTTATGTTATAGTTATAATGTTGGGGGAATTGAACCGGTGACCTTTGGGTTCACAGGCCAGTGCCTTATCCACTGTGCCACCAGCCAGCGCTCAAAAATCTTTTAACTTTCCAAGGAAAGCATAGTTATATTAAACATACTTATAAAACAACATATTTGTTGATTTATTATAAAGTCAAAAACACACTGTGGTATTTTAATATGTCAATTTAAAATTCATATTGTACATACCTCAATGAGTATTTGTTGACTGTGTCAAGTGGATCATTAGCACCTCCAAGTATCTCTCTGGATTCTAGATGATGAAATTTCCAAAAGGTTTAAGGTCCTTCCTTGAAAGATCATTTTTATTTTTGCATACGAATGTATAAAATGTTGAGAAAATTAACAATTGAATAGATTAAAATCACAATGCTTAAAAAATTTAGTCTACTGAGGAAAAGAGAAGACTTTTATACAAGGTGAAATAGCAAAGTTCTAAAGAAAAAGATGAAATTTTTCAGAGAAGAGAGTTTGAAAAGAATATTTAGGCAAAAAATTTTCAATGTAGGAGGCACAGGAAACAGTTGAGAAGAGATGGCATTTTCTGGAACCTTAAAGAGGTTCATGAAGCTTTCTTCTAACAGAGTGGAATTGATTGCTTAGGTGTGGAAAAATACACAACTTTATAAAAAATACCCTAATCCTTATCAACACCCTATAAACAAGTTTTTTTTAGTGAAAACAATTCATTAATGACATCATGTTTGTCATTTTCAATGCCATGTTAAAATTCCGACAAATATACTTCAGACAAAAGAAAAAAACCCTATGGCTTATTGTGATATTCCTGCCTATAATAACTACCTTTTCTTATGCTAATCCATAATTGATGGCTCATGTCATTGCCATTTTCAAGCCATTAGTTACACAATAACAATGTTAATTGACTTTTAATTAAGTCAGCCATATTCAAGCTTGGAATAGTTTAGCTTTCTTTCATAGATCGATATTTCCTAGGGTTATTTTATGCACATATTTTCATTTACACCTATTTTTAAAATACCCTCAACTATCTTTGAAAGATTGAGAATCAATTTTGGCCATCATGTTTAAATAGAGAATTATAAAATTTATATATCTCTGGCTATTTGCTACTGAAAGAATTAATACTGCACCATACACGAGAAAAGAATTCCTAAGGCAAAATATAATTTTTGTGATGATTATTTTTGAGAAATCTGACACAATCAAATTTGTTCAACTCTTTCATTAATTTCTCTAATTCATAGCACTTGAATACTCATCACTAATTGTTAAATGTATAAAAACTAACTTAGCTTTGATATCTTGGAGGCTTGAAGTTTATTATTCCAATGTTCTTATATTTAAACTATTGCTACAAAAGAAAAAAAAAAAGAATTCCTCTATGTAAGAACATGTACACATGTTTTTACAAAGTCTGTGGGTTGTCAGTTCCTTGGATAGTACTGCTAATGAAGACAAAGTCATAAATGTGTTAATGATCTAGTTTCATTAATAGAATCAACCACGCTTCTACTCATATAAAAAAATAATCTGCTCGAAGATGCATATAAAGGAGACCAGATGAGAGAGAAGGATCTAATACAACACTTGTCATTGCTATGAGCTTAGTGGTCTTTAACTATGGTTCACTAGCATTATCTCACTACAAACAGAAACACCTTGTGATTGAGATTAAGAAGAAAGCAGATACCATGAAGATAACAAGCATACAATCATAACCAAGTACAGGTAATCTACTAATAAACACAGAAGTTATACATGTAAAATATTTTAAATTAGTATAATAAACAAGTGAGGTAGCTATTATCCTAAATTTTTACAAATGAGAAAGTGAAGGTTACAAAGATTCAATCACCTGTTCGAGGTCTAACAACTATTATGCGCTTATCCTGAACTCAATTTGATTGCAGAGCCAGGCCCATCCTACTTTTTTTTCCCCAGAAATGAGGAATAACAAACTGGGTGACAGACATTGAGGATAAGGTAATACACTCAAATCTATGCTTCCAGCTCAGACTTGCTTTATAAATAATAGATATGCATTAAAAATATTAATGAACTTTTTGCTTTTATGTCCTGCCATAATTCAGACCTTAGAACAGTGTTATTGAGGAAACAGTGATAATTCTAATTAGCAATTCATCTGCTGCTCTTGAGGGTCATTTTTAAATTCTCCTTATTAACTTACAGTATTGCCCCTCTCAGATTGACTGTCATTTCCAGGAATAAGTTAATGTAGATCAGACCTTCTAGGGTAGCAAGAAGTAGAACGTTATTAAAAAGAGCATTCAAGTAGTTGAAAAAGGAGTAGAAACTTATCAGAAGTAAATTGGCTATTAAATCATCATTTGCTGTTCTCTCATTTGAAATTTTAAGCATTCCAGGTGGATATAAATGAAATCACATTTAAGACTTCATTAAGAGTTTGAAACATGTCTGAGAATAGTTAAAGGGCCTGTGTAAAATATTCCTATATATCACTGGTGGCAAACACAAGGCCCCCGGGACGAATCCAGCCCTCCACCTTGTTTTATCTGGCCTGGCACCGTGTTTCTATCCAGCTGGCTTAACTGTTAAGGAGCAGTTACATCTATACAGTCGTAAAATTACATTCAGCCCTTTGAAGGCAACCATGAGGCTGATGTGGCCCCTGGTGAGAATGAGTTTGATACCCCTGCTATATATGAACTAAGGTCCAGATTCCTTCAATCCTTTCCCTTTTTAATAATGAATGGTTGCCCAAAAAGTCATGAATGTTTCTTAAGTGCCAAACAGTCTATTAAGCAGCATTGAAATTATTATTCTGATTTCACATATCAGGGCACTGTCTCTTGGAAAGGTTAGATCATCTGTTGAAGGTCACACAATTAATAGGTGGAACAGCAAGTATTTAAACACAAAACTTTCTCACACCAAATCTGATGCTCATTGAACTATCCAAGCCAAGTAATGACAATACACACTGCCAAGATCTTTTTGAATTTAACACTTAAAGAGCTAATTCATCATACTGTAGCCAAATCCTTTGCAGAATCAGAATTTTTGAACCACATCGGGGCTCACTAATGACACTTCTAGTAATTTCCAGGTCCAGAATTTATCTTTGAAGATGGTGTGCTACTAAGACCTAATTCTCTAGTGCTTTTTAATCTACTACTCGCTGTTTAGCTAAACTCATAGTCCCTTGTTTACCCATACTTACTCTGAGAATGCCCATCCTCCCTCTTTGTTTTCACCACAACTCATACTTCCATCCAATCAATTCCTGTCATGTGGTTTCCCCTTGCTTATTCATCATCTATCCCCACATTGCCCCCATATCCACACCCTGGTGTGAAAGTAACTTGCAACCCTAAATGCAGAGGAAGGAATTTTTTTCAGAGGAAGTTTTCTCAGAGCTCACATCCAAAGTCTTTGCAACTCCTACCATAGCCACTACTTATAAATACCATACTCAAGAGTTACCTGGGAAAAATAATATCACATGAATGAATGTACCACTGAGACTATTTTTTAGTATCAGGCTTAATTATTGAGTTAAGGAGGAATTTAAAGTGAAGTGGAAATTACCTATGTGTGAGACTAAATCTTATTTTTCTCTTACACCATTACCCTGCTTGCCACAACTGTGTATCCTCAGCAACTTGAGAGAAATTAATATAATAAAGTGACCATTAAGCTACAGCATATCATAAATTAAAAAATGCCAAACATACGTCCTCCTGCTTCTGTACTGTTATTTCCACAGTGGCACAGATTGGAAAAAGGCTCGCCTCACATTAAATGCTGGATAAGTACAATAACCTACTTGCACTAACTAGATAAATATAAATGTTAAAATGTTGTTGTAGTTATACTGATATATATATATATATATAATGTGATATATTTTAGAATATTATTTGAATAATCAATATCAAGGTTATATAGTATCATTTTGCTTTATCTTTGACTGATTTTTGTTTAAGCTGATGTTCTTGAAAGAATGATTTTTCTCTTCTAAGAACATTAGGCTGTTACTTTGGTGGACTTCATTTCTCTCCCTTATCCTATCCATGCCTAGTGAAAAATACAATGGCACCTCCTGTCCCCCTATATTTTCATTTAGTCCTATTAATAATCCCAAGAGGAAGGTATTAACTCATTTTCAGCTAAATTGCTCAAGGTCAGTTAGTTATAAGTCTGCTTCAACCTGAATTTTAGCTCTTATAAATTACTGGGCCAACAGAGCCAAATCTCTTTGCATCTCTTATTTCTCATTCAGTAAAAGAAAAAAAGAGAGAGATCGATGGGCATAGTGCCCAAAACAAAATAATCACCTAGTAAATAAATGCACAGACTCGTGTATTTTCCATAAAATAAGGCGATGTCAAGATCATGGAAAGCTAAGAAGCACAGTAAAGTCTGGCAGGAGAACATGTAATAGCTGACTACCACAAGTATTTTGTATTGGCTTTATCTATATGTAAAGTGTCTGTGACCAGTTCAACTCAGAAAGGTAAAAATTTAAATGACATTAAATTAAATATACATAATACAAATTATACAGATACATAAAATATTTTCTGAACTATTACAACATATTAGTTTCTTTTAAATGTTGAAGATAGTCTAGGATAATTATAATATTTTTAATATTTGAAATGTATGGATTGTTCAAGAGAAGCTAATGTTATTAATATTACTTTTAACAGAAAAATTCACTCAACAAAAAAGTGTATAATTTTTACAGTAGAAACCTTTTGAAATAAAGTACTTTGAAGAAAATACTGCAAAATTTCCTTTTTCTATTTCCTTTGAGTAATTAAGCCAAACAAAAAGACATGAGGAATTCTGAAATGTTGAGAAATCTTCAACATTTTATCTCTTTAGCCATAAATATTACTTACACACTGGATATCAACTCATTTATAGATCTTTAGTGCCAAAAAAGAGTTTTATATTTCTCCAGAATTTTCAAGTAGAGGCAATATCCTGCAATTGTATACATTAATATGTCAACTTGGTTGTCTGCAGGACACACATCAGGCAGCATGGCAAAAGTTGGTCATTGATTTTCAGTGACTGTTCATCAGAAACATAAATGAGTCTATGTATTTGTGTGTCTTGTGAAATAAGAGGTACACTATCATTCTATAGTGCAAGCTGCCATTAAGAACTCTTTGTCACTTCTCTGTAATTTTGTGGCAGAACTTTGTGGAGACATGGTTTAAAGGAATGCTTTTTAACCAGTAAACATTATTAAGAATTTAGGATTTAACAGGAGACTGTGTTCAACAATCTATAACTCACCATTATTTTTTAGATAGCTGCTCTAATGGAATTTCTTCCTCATCCTGTTCCATTGCAATTCATTTTAGGCATCAATGAAGCACAGAATACAAAACGGAAAGTAGAAACCACGACCTGGCTGTTATTGATATATTTTAATATATCAATGGTAAATTTAATAATAATGGTAAAATTAATTTAAAAGTTGGAGGCATTTTTAAAGAATAGCAATATATATTCTCACCAAAATACTTAAGAATTCTCATATAGATACAGACAATAAGCAGGTTGTTATAATGTAAAGGGTACAAGACCTGGAGTGTAAGAGCTTAAATTTGAACCCTGGGTATACAAATTGGCTGCATCATCTTGAACAAGTTAACTTTTCTAAGACCATGGAACTTGACTGTAAAGTCAGAACTAAATGCTATAAAGCTGTGGAATCATAATTATATATACATCTTAATGTACTTCATAAATTCTAGTTGTCACTGTTGTGCTTTGTGATGAATAAATTTACTTTTAAAGTTATTTTTAAAGACTTTATTTATTATTTTTAGAGAGAGGGGAAGGAAGAGAGACAGAGAGGGAGAGAGACAGCAATGTCTAGTTGCCTTTCACCTGCCTTCAGCTATAGACCTGGCTGGAGACCTGGCTTGCAACCTGGTTATGTGCCCTGACTAGGAATCAAACCAGCAACTCTTGGGTTCATGGGGCAGTGCTCAATCCACTGAATCACACGAGCCAGGGTGTAAGTGATGAATAAATTTAAACTAATTTCTTAAACCATGTGGCCTCTTGATAAAAAATATTTGGAAAGAAAATGCTTTCTTAAAAACAATTTAAAACATTTCTTCATCATCTCATAAATATTTTAATTTTATCTGATTTGAATTCCATTTTCTTTCATTCTAGATATAAGAAAGATATTTTATGCTTAAAACATTATTTCATACTTATATCATTTTAAATGCTCATAGGCTACTCTTCTAAGAAGTAAGTTTGCCTAAGAATTGGAATTAATATTATCTACCAAAGTGATCAGATGTCACAAAGAAGTACATCAGGCTACATTATCCACCTATAAGAAATTTTAGCTAGAGAAAAATGTATGGGAAAAAAAGACACACTGATATCCTAAATAATACAAAATACTTCCACAAACTCCTAGAATGTTAAGGCAGAATAATTTTGTATATTTATAAATATAACTCAGATGGACCCAGATTTACTTGCTTTCTGTGAACTGAAAAAGATCATGGCTAATGGGACACTGTGGAAAATCATTCAAGAATGAGAGTCTTTGAGGTCTGCCGTCCTCCTCTGCCCTCCTGTTATGTCCTTCTTCTCCTCCTCTGTTTCCTCCAAGAAAGTTAGATAAGTAACTGGCATTCCTATCTCAGAGTAAATGAGTGTAATTTTTCCAAGACATAAGAGCATATCAACAAACTGAAGTAGAAGAGCCTTCAAATTTTCTTAAATATATTTTTATCTTGACAATACAGCAGTGCCACATTTTTTTAAAGCATGATCATTCATCTTTTGAAAACCTTTTATGTATTTATACCTTTGTATTATAATATATGCTATTTTTATAAAGATTTTAGTCATTATTTTTAGAGAGAGGAGAAGGGAGGAAGAAAGGGAGAGAAACATCAATGTGTAGTTGCCTTTCACTTGCTTCTAGCAGGGGTCCTGGCTGGAGACCTGCCTTGCAACCTGGTTATATGCCCTGGCTGGGGAATCAAACCAGCAGCCCTTGGGTTTACAGACCAATGCTCAATCCATTGAGCCATATCAGTCAGGGCTATATATGCTGTTTAATCAATATTTTTTCTTTTTTTAAAAAATATTTTATTTATTATTTTTCAGAGAGAGGGGGCAGAGAGGTAGAGAAATATCAATGTATGGCTGCCTTTCACCTGCCTCCAGCTGGGGACTTAGCTGGAGACCTGGCTTGCAACCTGGTTATGTTACCCTGGCTGGGAATCAAACCAGCGACCTTTAGGTTTGCAGGTCAGTGCCTATTCACTGTGCCATTGGCCAGGGCTTAATCAATAATTTTTAATTCTAAGGATTCTCTCCTCAGTTTGCCCTTTCACTTCCTATTTTCAGCACTGTATGTGTTTTAGCAAAGGTAACTGAAGTGGTACTGGAATGTAACAAGTTAAGAAATATCTCCCTCTTGATGCTGTTCAAATCAAAGCTGGAAAAAGTAGGGAGAAAAAGAAAGAAAGAATGGAGCTGGTAGATATGAAATCTGCCCTCACAATTCCTCTTTTTGTGGGAGTCATCTATTTCAAAAACCTCATAGTAAAAACAGAACAATAAGAGATAATTTGACCATTGTCCCATCTAATTGTTTTCTCTTCTTCATAAAGCTCTTCTTGCCCATATCATTGTTTTCTCTCGAAAGCAGAAGGGTGCTCTGCTTGAAATAAAACTATTTATAACCATAAAACATCCTCAACAATGACTACTTGTCTCTTGCTCAATGCCTCTGAGACATTGATTGCAGACATCCACCCACATTTATTGCAATGTTTAGGTAAATAAGTCCATTATTTTTTTCACTCCAAGTGTTGTCAAGGGGAAAACAGCTGTTTCAAATAGATGGTTTTCACAAGAAGCCCACCTTGCCAGCATCCTGATCTCAAACTTTTAGCCTCTGAAACTGTTAGAAATATTTTGCCTTGTTCATAATCCATATTCTATGTCAACTCCCACTATGACACAATATTCCAAAAATTATATGTAAAAATCACTGGTCTATTGTATCAAAACTTTCATCTATATGAAAATAATATGCTAACTAAGCAACTTTCTTGCTTGCTTCTTCAGAAATCAAAACATTTGGAGCCTAATGTGATATTATTCTTTTGCTTCATTTTCCCTCATAATGAGAATTTTGAACAATGCTATTGTTTTCAAAGTAGCACTCCAATTGAGATTATTCTTTCCATACTTTCTCATTATTGATTATTAAGCCATTTAAATAGGGTCGTAGCTCAGGGTTTTAAGCAGTGATATCTTGGCTCTTTAATTTCTTTTGACATCTTATAAATTTCAAAATTAGCTTTAAATAGTGCACCATGCTCTTCAGACACTGGACTAGTATATGCTGATGTCTCAATGTATATAAATATTTAATTGCACCTTTATCATCCACCTTTATTCCCAATTCCTGATTCAGAGAATAAATTAAATAAAAATCTTGGTTATGGAGAAAAAGAATTCATATATAGAATATTTGTCAACTTTGGTGCATAGATAGCTTTTTGCTATAATAGTTTATGTTTATGAATTAATTACTTGCATATTAATTGTTTGCAATTCACCAGGGGTTTTTGTTTTGCTTTGATTTTTTTAAGTAAAATAATTGGAACCATGTCCTCTTCCTCCTCCAATCTCTTTCCTTATTCTTCCTCAAACCTAGCATGTTGCCAAACTACATAAATAAACTTGTTAAATATACAATGGTCTCTAGTATGTACGTGGAATTAGTTCCAGGACCCCCAAGGATACCAAAATCCAGAAAAGCTCAAGTCCCTTATATAAAATGATAGTGTATTGGTATATAACCTACATACATGATCCATTATACTTTAAAAAGGACTCATGTGGCCCTGGCTGGTGACTCAGAGGACTGGCACTGGCCTGCAAATCCAAAGGTTGCTGGTTCAATTCCCCAGCTTGGGCACATAACCAGGTTGCAACCCAGGTCTCCAGCCAGGTCTGTGGCTGGAGGCAGGTGAAAGGCAACCATACATTGATGTCTTTCTCCCTCTCTGCCTCTCTCCCTTCCCCTCTCTCTAAAAATAATAAATAAAATATTTTTTAAAATAAATAAAAATAAAAATAATAAATTAACTCTTAAAAAATTCTCATGAGGCCCTGGCTGATGGCACAGTGGATAAGGTGCTGACCTGCAAACCCAAAGATCGCTGGTTTGATTCCCAGTCAGAGCACATAACCAGGTTGCAAGCCAGGTCTCCAGCCAGCTCCGTAGCTGGAGGCAGGTGAAGGGCAACCATATACTGATATCTCTTTCCCTCTCTGCCTCTTTCCCTTCCCCTCTCTCTAAAAATAATAAATAAAATTTTATTTTAAAATAAGGTAATATAAATAAAATACAATAAAATTTTTAATAAATGAATAATTTCTACGTATGTAAATGCTATGTAAATATTTGTATTGTTTAGAACAGGGGTCCCTAATGTCAGGGCCAGGTACCTGTGCCAATTTGTAGCCTGTTAGGAACCAGAACACACAGCAGGAGGTAAGCGAAGCTTCATCTGAATTTATAGCGGCTCCCCATCTCTGGCATCACCATTTGACCTCGGCTTGTTGTCAGATCAGCAGGGGGCATTAGTATCTCATAAGCGCACAGACCCTACTGTGAACTGCACAGAGGAGGGATCTAGGTTGCACAGTCCGTATGAGAATCTAACGCCTGATGATCTGAGGTGGAGCTGAGGCGGTGATGCCAGCGCTGGGGAGCAACTGCAAATACAGATTATCCTTAGCAGAGAGGTTTGACTGCACAGAGACCATAATAAGTCAATTGCCTGCCAACTAATATCAAAACCCTTTCAGTGAGTGGCAAGTGACAATTAAGCTGCAGCCGGTGGCAGGCTATAAAGCAATGCCCACCTCCAGCCCATGGAAAAATCGTCTTTCATAAAACCAATTCCTGGTCCCAAAATGGTTGGGGGCTGCTGGTTTAGAAAATAAAAACAAGAAAAATAGTTTATTCATATTCAGTACAGACTCAACCAGCACAGGCCTAACTACATAACATAGATCAGCTACACGTAACATTTTAATTCTGAATATTTTCCATCTGCAATTGCCTTCATTTATGGACGAAGAACCAACGGATACAGAGAGTTGACAGGTTGCTGCAGCTGGTGTAATAAACTTAATAGTCCCATGCTTCTTATTTAGGGCCTTAATTAAACTATCTAGTTATGTTCTAATTAGCCTAATAAAAAGCAAGTTTAAAGAATTGTGTTCTTGATTTTAACTTGATTTCTTCCTAGGATACCTGTCCATATTTTTCTCATTTTTTTAAAACTACTCTACAATTTAAAAAATGTGGTTAGTTCTTTCTGATTTAAACTATTACAATGATTTTTCTTCTTAAATTTACATATTCTGGAGATGTTCTTTAATCTGGCTTTTATTTTTAATTTGTTATTGTGGTAAAATATACATGATATAAAATTTACTATTTTAACAACTTTAAGTGTACATTTCAGTTGCACTGAATACATTCAATTATTGTGCAACCATTGCCTTCTCCAGAAGGTTTTCATCATTTCAAAATCAAACTCCGTACCCATCAAACAGCAATTTCCCTTTTCTTCTTCTTCTTCTTCCCTCATAAACTCTATTGTGATTTATATCTCTATGAACTGACTATTCTTGGTACCTCTTATAAGTAAAATCATGTAACAATTGTCTTGGCTTATTTCAACAGAATGTCTTCAAGTTTTATTAACATTGTAAAATATATTGAAATTTCATTCTTTTGGAGTCTGAATGATGTACCATTGTATGTATATATAATATATAATCTTCCTCTTGGATATTTGAGTTGTTTCTGATGTTTTGGCTGTTATGAATAAGGTCACTATGAAGATGGATATATAAATGTTTTGTTTAAGCCCCTTTTTATTATGTAGGGTGTATAGCTCAAAAGTGGAATTGTTGGATCATATGGTAATTCTTATTTTCTTGAGAAATTGCCATATTATTTTCATAATAAACATGGAAAATAATTTACAACCCCATCACTAATGCACAAGCACTCCAATTTCACCACATTTGCACAATCACTTGTTATTTTCTCTTTAATTTCCTTATTAAATAGTCATCCTAATGAACATGAAGTTACATCACTGTGATTTTGGTTTCACATTGATTAGTGATGTTGAGCATCTTTTCATGTGCTTATTAGCATTTATAGATCTTCTTTCATTCTTCCTTTTATTAACAAAACTTACAAAATATTTATATATACCATGTTACTTTTTTTTTTTGGCAAAATATCTTAAAGCTTTCTACCCTCTCCCACTGTCCATATTCCTACACGAAGTCTGTTCAGTCATGCACATGCATGTATAATGATGACTTCACTGTACTAGTCAGTGGGGGTGGTAGACTCCATTGAGTGATCATGTGCATTCCAGCCCACCCTCCTTGGCAGCCAGATTACATTGATGTTATGCTAACTGTTCTCATTGTATTAATAGTGGTTAAATTTTTTCTGGATAGACCTGCATTCCAGAAACATTTTATTTAAGAGTGCTAATATTATCTTAAGTGCCAGTGGCAATGAAAATTCTCAGATGATGGTATGTCCTTGTAAAATGGGACAGTGTTAGCTGGGTAGAAGGGTATCTTTTTAATGAAAATCTGTTGGTAGCTTACCACTTTGGCTACTTCTCTCTCCCTGGCTTTAATCCTCCTTTTCCTTTTCCTGCTCCTTGTACCTTATGTATATACTCCCATAGGATTTACCTATCTTAAGATCTCTTCTATTTTTTGTAATTCTTTTCCTTCCCAAAATTATCAAAACTTAAGACTTATCTAAACACCTAGTTGTTCTAACAAGCCAATAATTTCCCTCAACTTTGCCAAGTTATTTGTTGATTGCTAAATATAGATATTACTCTCCGTTTTTATACCACCCCCATTTTCCCTTCCTACTCTGTTAACTCTTATAGGTTCTTATGCTGCCTAGAATTTACTGCTATAGTATGTTCTTTGATGGTCCAAGACCTAAGACTGAGCTTCCCCCATTCCTGTTTTCATTGAACTCTGGATTTCCAAATTCTGACCTACAAATACTTAGGTAAAATCACCTGTTTAGATTAGATCAGTGATAGAGAAGACTTGCACTTCATTAATTTTCATTTCCCCATCTTATTACAGCACCTATCACATAAGAGAGCACAATATTTACTTGTACAATTAGTGAATAAGTGATTTCAGTGCAAATTCTGTCCCTATTTGATAACTATGTGTTGATGTGTTCATTCTGGATGGCTCACTAACACCTCAAATTGAGATGCTGCAAATAGAAGAAAATGTTTTCTCTTCCAAACTTGTCCTTCCTCACCTATTGCCTTTTCTGGTATTAATTTAATTTCCCTGGAATTTTAAGTTAAAATCTCCATCCTTTTATTGCTTGTGTCTTCTCATCCCTGTTTACATGTCATCACGTCCTAAGTCTTATCAATATTTCTTAACCCACCATCCCCATTGTCTCTGCTTCCATTTCAATAGGTTATTTTATTCTGGATTAATAAAATGGCTTCTTAATTGTTCTTTTATATCCTACTACTCTGACTCTTCAGATCTCTGTTCTTCTAAAATGATTTTCCCTGTCCAGTGACCATTTGTAGCCCTTTATGTCCCCTAGAAATTATACAATCTTCTTAATATGTCATCCTAGATGCCTCTTTCTCCCCACAAGGTTGACAAACTTTTTTTCAACTTGAATTTTGACTAATCTAACTTAAGTACTCTTTACTTTTAAATATTCAATAACTTCACATATTACCATCTATGTGCCTTTGCTTACATTCAAATGGGATGGATGCCTTTTTCTATGCCAGATGTCCAAAGTCTACCCATCGCTCCAAAGTCAAATATTTTCTCTTCCAAGGAAATTGCCCTGTTTCCAATTCAAGTGAAAGCTAGAATTTATTCCACCTTCCACTGAACTCCCATGCAACTATTCTATTTCATTCTATGATATTTGAAAACTTACAGTTTGAAGTATTCTTATTTCTGAATGTGCCATTTTCTTACATCTATTGTAAATTCTTTGCAGAAGTGGTACTAGGATGATTTATCTTTTGTTCCCTCAGAATGAATTATATAGGAGGCTCGTGCACTAAATTTTTTGTAGAAAAAAAATTTATTTCTTACACAGGTGAATGAGTGAATGAGTGAATAAGTGCAATTTTTTTTATGTTTGCACCAAAATCCTTTCTTTCTTATGTATATACACTTTATTTTTGGAGTCTCCCTAAATCTTTTCTTACAAACTGCCTCCTCCTAAGCCTCTGAAAATCTCTGAATTTTGGTCTCTGTTCCTCTCTAGATTACAACACGGACATTCTAAGCCAGTAATTAAAATTATCCATTGGGACTATAATATTACATGAACTCACACAAGTTTATTCATTGTACTTTTTATTTACCTTCCAAAACTTCCAAGGTAGTCTTTTTTATTTAAGGTTCTGTTGCCTAGAAAATTTCTGACTGTCCATGGTTGCCCAGCAGTATTATTCACATAGCCTGCATTCTATATTGGAATTCAAAAATGAGTCTTATGTTATTTTATTGTTGACTTACAATGCCTATGAATACAGTCTCTGTTACTTTGTGAAAATGTGTATTTTTTCCTACTTTTTCTTGTTTTTCTTTCTTTCTTTTTTTTTTTTTTAGTAAAATACACTGGTGCACAAGATTGTACAAGGAAACCCTGTCAAAATTATGCAGCAACCTGAAGTTCTAGATAGCTTCACTTATTGTATACACCGAAATATAGAAATTCAGTTCACAGCAGCTCAAATGCCAGGTCAAGAATTGCCACAACATTAATTACTAAGACAATTCCAGTTTTTGAAGCTTGGTGTTTTCCTACTTAAAAGTCAGAGTGAGAAATCAGCATGTTCTGTCACCATTGAACTTTTCCCTAAATACTACAGCTCTTGCTTGTTCCTCCAGAGAAAGGGCTTCTTGGAGATTGGAAAAGGGTGTTGCTCCCCACTGTTTTTCCACTACACATGACAAGAGAGATGCAAAGATCAAGTGGAAAACACAAGTAAAATGTTATTTCTTTTTGATCATGATCATGTACATTAAATATCACAATCTTTTCCTATGGTGTCTGTGCTCATAGCTGAAGTTGTCAACTACTTTAGTAATACAAATGCCTCATCAATTATTTTTGGTTCTCTAGCAATATTTATACATTTAATTTTATAAAATTATCTTTTAATCCATAACCCATCCATTTATTGCTCTAGTTATATTCCAAGCAAATGTGGGACTAACAGACATGTCACAGCACTGCATCTTATAAAAGGTAAAAGGGATTATACATGAGGCCCATAGCACATGAACAGGAAGCACTGGAATGCAAAACTAAATTAAGCTTTATATCATGAGAAAACAGCAAAGGTCACTTACAATGCTAAAACACATATCAGAACTCCAACTGCTATTCTGATTCTTCAGTAAGAATGAAAATCAAGTTCCAAAATTTTTATAACATACTATCAGCACCTCTTGTGTTCAAAGGATGTATTTCTCACTTATTTTTTTAAAGACTTTTTACTTATTATTAGAGAGAGGGGGAGGGAGAGAGGCAGAGAGGCAGAGAAGGAGAGAGACATCAATGTATGGTTGCCTTTCACCTGCCTCCAGCTACAGACCTGGCTGGAGACCTGGCTTGCAACCTGGTTATGTGCCCTGGCTAGGAATCAAACCAGCAAACCTTGGGTTCACAGTCCAGCACATTATCCACTGTGCTACAAGCCAGGGTTATTCCTCATTTCTAATAAGTAACCTAGAATAGCAACACTTCAGAAATGTTCTGGATAAATCATCCTTTATTAAATTGCAAACAAGCACTTGCCAATGATCCACTTACGACTATGCTATAGAGACAGCATAATGGACATATTAATTATTAATATTAGTGGTTTATGTTGCATTCTTTTATTAAGACATATCCCATGTGGCTTCCAGCATTCTTCACAACAGCCAAGATATGGAAACAATCTCAGTGTTCATCGGTGAATGGTCAAAGAACATAAAGCACACTCGTACAATGGACTATTATTCAGCCATGAGAACAAAGGAAATCCTGCCATTTGTGACAACATGGATGAACCCTGAGGGCATTATGTTAAGTTAGATAAGTCAGGCTGAGAAAGACAAATACTGCATGACATCACTTATATATGAAATCTTTAAAAAAGGGTGAACTTAAAGAGAGTAGAACGCTTGTTACTAGGGGCTAGGGAATGGGGAGACATTAAATGGTAAATCTGGCACTTAGAAGATGAGTAAGTTCTGGAGATCTACTGCAGAGTATAGTGATTCTAGTCAACAGTGCTGTGTTATAAACTTCAAAGTTGCTTAGTGATCAAACCTTAAATGTCCTCACCACAAAAAAGAAATAACACTATACCTAACACTAGAGTGGTAATCATACTGCGATATATGAATGTATCGCATCAACATCTTTTACACTTTATACATTGTTATTTGTAAAGTATATCTCAAAACCAGTGAATAGACAAAAGAAAATTTCTTAAGCTTTTGACTCAACTCTCTGAACAAATGTATCCTCAATGTGAAAGGGTTACTAGTTTTAAGGTAGTTTGTCACTAATACAGGGATTCCAATATGTCTGTATCTAGAGAGCTAGTAATCAGTCTACATTAGAGACCTACAGCCTGCCTCAAAAAGAGCACATTCAAAGAAAGAAAAAAATATATATGCTTTCAACCTGAGATCTATATTATTTTAGTACACAAATTAAAGTACACAAATTTTTGGTTTGGGAAGTGGACTAAGATTTTGAATACAATATGATGCCTCCTCATACATTATTTTCTTGGTCTATCCTAGGAAAAAAGAAAGTTATTTCTTAAAAGAGAAAAAAGAGTTTTACCAAAACTGAAGACCTTGATTCATCAAGTATAATCATTTTTCTTGATAACAAATAATATTGGGAATCCTTGTAGTACTCAACTCTGCCTTACACCCAAAGGGCTTAGATTCAACCAAAGTGCCCAATGGCAGTACATTACTTAGAAAATGCAAAAGTTTTGATTTGTTCATCACAGTAGTTCCTGATAGAACGGGGGTAATATTTACCATTGTTCATAGTGCCTAGAACAGGTAGCAGTGAGGTTTCTCTGAACAAAGTTGCACAGGGCCTCAGGCAGGATCAAGCATCTGTGCACAAGATCCACAAAGACAAGACATTAGCCAATAATACCAGGAAGACAGGATTGAGCAGGTGACTAAGAAACTGTAGGTGTCCCTGGTAACTGGAGAAATTTCTTTTCAGGATAAGTAATAACACCTCCCTATAAATAACCTATCAAAAACATTGCAAAGCTAAAGACCTTCTAACTGGAAGAAAAGCAAGAGCCATTGAGGTAAGTTAGTATTAATAAAGTGAGCCTATTTAACTGTAGTAAGTAGCGTATATCAACTTGTGACACTTATATTTTCCTTTGAAATATATATATATATGGGAGAGAAAGAAGGAAATTAATTTTATGCTATATTTATGTACAGCATCAAAAATTTTTAGAAACCATAGTTACCTATACATCCTTAAATAAATAAAATAAGTACTTTACTGGTTATAATAATTTGCTTCCAACTCCATTTGCTTATAAGTGTTCCCATTGTTCAACAAAGTTGACTTCCTTCATATAATGCCTTTCCTTACAAAGTTTGGTAACTGCTCTCACCCTGAGATCTATATGAATTTAAGAAGCAATGGCATTCCTTAATCAGTCAAATATTTAGGCTGGCCTGAGTTTCAGCATGGAAAAAAGGACTCCTGAAGAGGTTAATAGACAGCTGTGGGACTTGTCTTACCTTTGCAGAGAAGGGTAAAATATTTTCTATCTGGCTCTTCACCAGTCAGACCCTGCAGGGATTTCACTGTCAGTATTACCAACATTTTGAAGGATGGACTTAAGGGTCTGTATAAATGTACAATCCTGTTCACTCGGTCATCACCTAAGTATTGCATGTCTGAAGTTGTCCAAGTAAAGATTAAACATTAGATTATGCTGGAGACTGACATTAAATTATAACATTCACTAATTTATAAGTATAATTTTAGAAATACAACAGTTCTAAGTTTTAGTTGTGCAATTTTGAAAACAGACTAGGATTTTTCAGAGAAGTAATTTTAATAAAATGCATCCAGGCATATGCATTTGCTACATTATTTACTATGTTTGATGATTTTAATAGAATATATCTAAAATGACACTCATGTATAACATTAGAATGATAATAAAATAAATTTGATTTTAAAACTGTTACAGATTATGTTCAAATATAGTTAAGTGGTCTGCTTCTTATCTTTTGAATGGTGTATGTTATATACTATACCCTGGCAGAATACTACAGAATACTATTATATTACAAAACAACTGCAGAAGACTAGCAACATAAGATATAATTTGATGAGTGTGTTCATTTGCATTTTATTATTTGCTTGAGATTTTTTCTAATATTCTGCAGTTAGAATTGTACTAGACAAAGATGTAACTCTATTTGATTTTAAGACCACATTATAGAAGATTTAATTTACATAAGATACCACTGAAAATAATTTTGAATTACATGTGTATACTATAAAAAAACACAGATTATGAAAATGCAGTTGATGAGGGAGGGTTTTTCCATTTCTTCTCATTTGTGATAATTCTTATTGATAAAATGTATGCAGCTGCAAGAGATCCATTCCAGAGCATATTTAAGTCTTTTGCATTTTGGCATTAAAAAAAATAATTTAAAATTACCAGTTACAAATACAAATTTATTTTATTCTTGACTATGTTATTTTATATGTTAAATATATTTTGGTAATACAGAAAAGGCCCAATTGAAACTAAATGTCACTCAATGAGATTTAGCCTAGTCATCAACCTTCAAATCTACCACACTTTTTTTTAGGTAAAAAACTAAATCCTAATTTGGGTTAGAGGTTTTCTTTTTCTTTTTTTCTTTTTTTAAACTGGTTACAAAAACAAGACCTATTTAGGCAAACTTGAATATTTGCAACAATGTAGAAAGTGACTTATAAATAATATATAGTCTTACTAATTACTGCAAGCTTGAAAGAGTTCTCTGCCCTAACATGGTAACCTATGACTGATCACTTATGTAGACAAGCAGAACTTGATTAGACATGTAGAAATAATGTGAATTAAAATAGCAACAAATGCACTAGCTCTGCAGCTATTTCTGAAGCACGGTTTAGGTCATAGAGTGAAAAAAATAAAGTGTTACAAGAAAACTATGAAGCCCTTACTGGGGAATATTTTTTTAATAGCAAAACAGTGTTTTACCTGGAAAAAAAAAAAAAAATCTAGAGCAGCAGAAGCCCTGGGAGAGAGTGTGTAGCAGTCACTGCTACTCCGGAGGACTAGCAAGCATCTTGTTCAGGCTCCCTTCGTCAGCAGGAAAGCAGGAGAAGCACCGCAACAAGAAAAGCCATATGAATTAAATAAAAATTCAATTCTAAACTTCAAAGATAAGCAATGATAGATTTACTTTAATGTAAACCCCCTATTGCTCAGGCTCCCTTCTTTCCAAGAAAGCTTAAGAACATGAAGCCTAGGCTGCAAAGCATTTGAGTAGAAAAGAATCACACCAGACAATGGCTAAGTAACTAGGGTTTAATGCACTGCCCTAAAATACTGTCTTGTTAATCAGTAACAGAATTTATTGTATAAATGTTTTAAAGAGGGAGAACGCTATGCTAAATAGGGGACTAAATGAAGGAATGTAGGCTGGGTTGGGGCATACACATGGGTTCAACAACTGTTCCAGAAATGCCCAATTATGGGTAGCGAAGCAGTAGGACAGAAAATACAAGATTTTGATACTTGTTAAAAGAAATAGAGAAGAAATTGTACAGTCAACAATATTGTAATAATTATGTATGATGCCACGTGGGTACTTGAAATACTGAAGGATCACATTATAAAGTAATTATCCAACCACTATACAGAATCTGAAGCTAACACAAAATAATATTAAATGTAAACTCATTAAAAATAAAATTAAAAATAATACAAATTAATTTGATAAAACAAGTCTGTCAAATTTTATTTTTAAGATTTTATTCATTATTTTCAGAGCGAAAGGTAGGGAGGAAGGAAGAAAAGGAGAGAATCAATGTATTGTTGCCTTTCACCTGCCTCCAGCTATAGACCTGGCTTGCAATCTGGTTATGTGCCCTGGCTGGGAATCAAACCTTTGGGTTCACAGGCCAACACCAATCCACTGAACCACCAACCAGGAAAGTCTATCAAATTTTGATAGCACTAAGCTAGTGTAGAATTGACTGCAGTTTATAAAATATGAAACAGAATCACCTGGCTGGTGTGGCTCAGTGGATTGAGCACAGGCCTATGAACCAAAAGGGTTGTGGGTTCAATTCCCAGGAAGGGCACATACCTGGGTTGTGGGCCAGGTACCAAGCCAGGTACCCAGATGGAGACTTGCAAAAGGCAACCATACATTGATGTTTCTCTCCCTCTCTTCCTTCCTCTCTCCCTCCCTCTCTCTCCCTCTAAAAATAATAAATAAAAATCTTAAAAAATAATTTAAAAAATATGAAACACAATCAAAACAAAACAAAAAAAAGGCTCATTAGGCACAGTGGAATAGGATGAAATTTACTGTAGATAATACTTTTATTTACATTTATATTTAATTGAATATTACAATTAAAGAGCAGGAGTGGCATTTCTTGGCAACATTTATGGGAAATGAAGGCATCTTTGTATATTTCTCATTAATGTGTAACAATATGATGGAGGTATTGAAAATTATGTACAGTTTCTTGCTACATGAATAATTAGTCTGGATCTTGGGAAGTTAAAGAATTGCATTATATTTAGTTCTGACAGACCACATCTGAGTATCATGTTCAGTCTCACACAACTTATCAACTTAATAACATTGAAAAATTAATACATTTTCAGGTAATGAATGATCTTAAAAAATAATTAAGAAAATTCTGTAGGTAAGACTATCAAGTACTCATAAAACTGAGTTTTAAAAAGTCACAAGAGAAGAGTTGATGTAAACTTTTCATTTATAGATAAAGTTGTCATGGAAGTTATGGTTGAAGGTAGGAACAATAATCAGATATATGTGACTTGATGAAAAAACGTTTAACATTTAGAAGTTGCTAAACATGAACAATTGCAACTGTTGACTTAATCTTTGAATACTCATCTACCTTGTGTATGATCAATAAATGCTAGCTGAAATAATTTATTAAGTGGGGCTTAACCAAATTATTGACTTCCAATACAACAGAACAGCAATGAAAAATCTCTTAGCTCTTAAACTTTGTTTTTTGATGTGCCAATTAATATGCATTTGGCCCTGGCTGGTATGGCTCAGTGGATTGGCACTGGCCTGTGAACCCCAAGGTTGCTGGTTTGATTCCCAGTCAGAGCACATAACCAGGTTGCAAGCCAGCTCTTCAGACAGGTCCATAACTGGAGGCAGGTGAAAGGCAACCATACATTGATGCTTCTCTCCCTTTCTTCCTTCCTCCCTGCTCTTCTCTCTGAAAATAATAAAATCTTTAAAAATAATAAGCATCAAAGAAAAACTTTGAAGAATAGCATGTAAATAAACCTTATCTTTCAACAGAAAAGAAAGTGTTGTTATTATTATTTTTAAATATTTTATTTATTATTTTTAGAGAGGGGAAGGGATAGAGGCAGAGAGGAAGACAGACATCAATTTATGGTTGCCTTTCACCTGCCTCCAGCTATAGAGCTGGCTGGAGACCTGGGTTGCAACCTCGTTATGTGCCCTGGCTGGGGAATCAAGAAAACATTATTTTTTAATTGGAAATATTATTAAGTTATTCTCCAATATCTAGAATGAAAGAACCAAACTGCTCACTCATGCTTTGTGATTCAACAACGTGTATTTTTTTAACATTCTGAACTTCAAACTGTTTACTGTTTGAGAATTTTAAAAATCAGTAAATAAAAAATAGATTGTAAGGCTATTTTGAAAAATTCTTTACTTAAAATCTATAAAATTAACATTTTAATTTTACATATATTGTATATTATAGATTAATTTTGCTAAGTGATTAATACATTTATTATTTACATAAAAGATTATCTCCGGATGCCATATTTGATTGAAATGTCACAGTAGATATATTTCATTTGCCTACTTGTCCAATCAATAATAACTGAAAGACAGAATTCTATGTTAAAAATAATGAGAGAAAAAAATTGTAAATGCCCAATTAAGTAGATATTTACTAAATATTTTGACTATCAACCTAAAATATTTTCAGTATGCTTTTATAGTTTGGTTAATAATATCTTCTCTCTTCATTTTTAGTAAAATCCATTCGAAATTATCATTTGAGCATAACTTTTAATGTAAAAACTCAAACAACTTATTCTTTTCATAAGAATACCATGATTACCATCATAGTTGTACAGAAAAAGCATCAACTGTCTCTATAAAAATATCAAAAGTGGTCCTGGCTGGTGGCACAGTGGATAAGGTGCCAGCCTGCAAAATTAATGGTTGCTGGTTTGATTCCCATCCAGGGCATATAACTAGGTTGCAGGCTAGGTCTCCAGCCAGGTCCTTAGTTGGAGGCAGGTGAAAGGCAACCATACATTGATGTTTCTCTCCCTCTCTGCCTCTCTCTTCTCTCCTCTATCTGGAAATAATAAATAAAATATTTAAAAAATATATTAAAAGTAAAAAATGCCACACTAATATTAGACATAAAGAGCTTTTGGTTATAATGTTAAATAATTATATAGACATAAGTATGTAATACACATATGAATGTATATAAATATCTTTTAAATAGTGTATGAATTTCTATCAGAAATGAAACAAAGTGCAACAAATTATACTCATCTACTTTTGTCATTTCTACTACTCTATAGATGAATGTCAGTCACTTGCAAGTTCAAATGTACCCTATTAGATGACTATTAATAATTGAATGTTTATAGAAAATTTCACTTTTCTATATATGTATATAGTTTGTTAATTTATAAACAGGTATCCTTAATAGAGTAAGGTAGTTAAAGGCAACCATAAAATATAAGGGACTTTAAAATTAAAGTTAAAATTTTATTAACTATTGAAGATCAGTTAGCACTCATTAGAGGATGTAGCTAAACTTACCCCCAGTTCGCTATTATTTTATGCTTATTCTTTAGATATAATTCCAAATATTGTATTTCAAGTTTTATTTATTATTTCCAGACAGAAGGGAAGGAAGAGAGGCAGAGAGGGAGAGAAACAGAAACATCAATGTATGGTTGCTTTTCACCTGCCTCCAGCTACAGACCTGGCTGGAGACCTGGCTTGCAACCTGGCTATGTGCTCTGGCTGGGGAATCAAACCAGCGGCCTTTGGGTTTGCAGGCCAGCACCTATTCATTGTGCCACCAGCCAGGGCTAATTCCAAATATTTTAATGGAGGAATCTATCTAAATATATATTTGCCTGAGGCCATAAAATATGGTTGGTTAATAATACAATATTTTAAATGTAAATATTATTATAATTAAATGTTTTCCTTTATTTACGTAGAGAGTTAAAACTCCTTTTTAAGTTCCATGTGACATCACATACTTTTAGGGATGTATTGGGTTTTACTAAGAGAACCATTTCATGTTCTACAAGTAACTAAAACTGAGGAGGCTGTTTTCTTATATTTCACATATGTCTCACATATCCCTCTTGATCATATCATTCACAATGTGCTTCCAGAGAAACAGTGAGATGCAGGCAAAACAATCAAGCCTGGATGCACTTGACCATCTTGTGACATTTCAAGTTGTTGGATTTGGACATAATTTCTTCTTTGCACCTCCTTGTTCCTCCTCTGCATTTTTCAGGAATACTCTCTTAGACAGCTTTTCCTTGGCAGTAAATGTGTTATGTTGTCTGTATAGAACATGCATATTTTGATATTCAGCTTAGATTTTTTGAGAGATCTAGCTCTGGAGAACAAAAACAGCATTAATATGCTCTCTTCCACTACAGCACAGTTTCTGTTGACTATTTGTGCTTATGACCATTTGAAAGATATGGAGATACATTAAGTGTTTAAGAAGAGGCTATTCTTCATCAGAAACCAACAATTTCCAGTACTGATTCTCCCTCCTACATTAAAAAAAATGTTTCTCATAAAGTCCAAATGCTTACCAGGATAAAAAATGAATCATTATTCAATGATATTTATGAATGGGGCCAGGGGTGCCTACTTTTAGGTTTGTGATGTCTGTATTTTTTGTTATTAGCCATGATTCTTTATTATGACTATAATCAATACTGAATTTTCTGTGAACCTTAAAATATCCTCTTCCTTAAGTTTTGCTCTTTAGTTATACAATCTCAGCTTGTTTATTAAAACAAAGTTAATGTTGCATAGATCTACATTTCACTAACTTAAGTATTTCAATATTGTATCCTTAACACTGAACTCCATTGCATGTTATACGACAGGGTCAGATAAACTCAATAAGCTTGAAAATAAGTAGAGTTTTATAAAAATGAAAGCTTGCCAAAATGGAAATAGCTGTGTGTACAAAAAGAAAATCATGTAAATGTTAATAAGTAGTATGTAGGAAACTGTTATAAAATTAGCGATCTGTAGCTTTCCTTTCCTCTAGCATCATATCAGAATTCTTATAAAAATAGACATCCTGATTCTACAAAATAGGGAGAAAATAAATAGGAGTGACAGATTTCTCTTATACTTCCAAATTCCGTATGTAAAACTTGAAAGGCATTTTGATATCTAATATATGAAATCAACTTTGAAACTGGGGTCCAAAAAGGTAAAGAGATTTATGCAAGGTTTTTTTTTAATTTGATAAGTGGTAGGATAAGACAGAAAGTTAAGATTCCTTGGCCTAGTCTGGTATATTTTCTCCTTACTTTTATTTTTTCATATATATTCTATAGCTTTTAGTTTAGGGTGAAACTCTAAATAAAAATGGGGCATTTGTTTTCTTGACAGCAAGTCATTTGGCTTTAGCCAGCAACTGCCTGTGGTTCCTTTCTTTCTCACCCTGAAAGAGGCTGAGATGCTTCTCTCATGCAAACAAAAGCTAATGCCACACACACAGTCATATTGGGAGGTGTCCAGTCAGTCGATCCTTACAACTTAGAAACCAATCTCATTTCCTAAGGCACAAAATCATTCTCCAATTATTCACATCTTCCATTTTCCCCCATTAATGTTTTGCTAAGAAGGAGTTCATTCCAGATCCCCAGGGTATAATTTAGATCCTACCAAATTCAAAGTTTTGTGAGTGTGGCCCAGAAATATGTACTTTAAACAAGCACACCTGATGATTTTGATGAAAAGTAAAACTGGAGGATGATTAACTTTGAGGTTTTTATGGACAATTAGGAAAGAGAAAACATGGATGCAAGGAAAACAGGAAAAAAAACATTCAATTTTAAGATTATCCTCCTCATTAGTATTTCTCCTTGATAGAACAGATAATAAAGAGATCAAAATAAGTGAGAGGAAACCATTATGGGAAGAAATTTGTCAATTGTAGCTTTACAGAAGATCAGAAATATGTAAACCAAAAACTCAAATTGAAATGGCACTCTATACAAAGATACTGGCATACTGTTGGCATTTGCAAAATCTTTTCTCTCACTGGAAATACAGAAGTTAAAACTTCCGTAGTAAGAATAAGTAAATGAATAAGCAAAAATTTATTTATATATAAATAAATAAATAAGAAAAGACAGTAAAACAAAATGAGATGTATACATTAAAGAACATATTAACGAGCTAATAGAAGTCATAGATTAGTACATATTACACATTGATTGCTGTGTAGTAAACTACAGTACTGGGAAGAATAAATTCACTTAAATGTTTTGAGAATTACACCGGCCATTTTACCCAGACTTGGGAATAGTTCATATCTCTATTTGACAGGAATATGACACCATTCTTAGTATAAAGAGTATATAAAATTATTTTTCAAAAATAAAAAAATGATCAATGCATGAACACTTTAATAGATGAATTTATATCCTGACATGCTAAATATAAATTAATATTAAACTAAATTTTATAAATCAAATACTTATTTATCTGACATCCTAGAATGAACACCTAAAAATGTATATTAACATTCTGTCTTCCTATGAAACAAATCTATTAGGGCATCAATCCCATTGATCTCTCCCCTCTGAGATCTGTCACACTAACAGCAGCATAGAGTAATTGAAATCATCCAGACTTGGACCTAGAGGAGCCGTTAGAGAGCAGCTAGTGCAACCATCTGACATGTGACAAATGAAGACAGTAAGGGAGAGATGTTAAATGACCATGGAAGTCTATAATTGGGTGCCTGAGTTAAGGTCTACTGCTTGTCTGCCAGATGTGCTCAAGCCACTCCAGGGTTGCACAGTACAGGAAAAGGGGATTGGGGAAAAACAAGGATGCTCACTGGCTGAGTAATTTTCAAAAACCGAACTAAACAAAGTTAAGCAAGTTTCTTTATCAAGAAATTTCAAACAAATTTGCCGGACTGAGGAAGTTTTAAGTCAATAGATATGCATTAGTATGTGTACATTTACATATTAAGCATGTATCCAATCATATGGATGAAGGGGAGGGCCAGGTGTTTAAAAAGTAAAACAAAACAAAACTAGACATATGTCACATAGCTTCTTTGTCAGGCTATTAGATAAATAAGATGACCCATTCAAGTTAACCTAGGGATATAACACTCGGGTTCTACATAATTAGACCATTCTGGGGGATACAAAGGGGAAGAGAAGCTGTGCTTGACACTAGTTTCCCTCAATATCTTGGAGCCCCATTAATGTGCTTTTTGAATGATGGCAGGGGCCAAATTATGACTTGCCTGTGCATTTCAGGACATTGACAAGAATATGAAGGAGTAAAACTCATCTTTCCTTTTTTTCTATTTTCAAATAAAATATTTTTGAAATTATTTTGAAATCACATGTAATTAACAAAGATATTAGTATCCATCCATAGGGTATGACTTTCCATGTTCTATAAGTAATCCACTAAAAAAGAATAAATCTTTTTTTTTTTTTAATAGAAGAAAGGGATGTCACAACATTGTTGTCTACTAAGTCAAGAATTCAGATAAAAGCCCCTTTAAAATCTGATACACAGTAACAATTTATGTTGGGAGCTATTCTACTTTTAAAAACAATCTCCCATGAGTACTGGCACCTCAACATTTCCTTAGGAGTAAACAAGTTGCTAAGATACAATCAGGATAACACATGTGACAAAGCAGTTATGTCCTCACCTTGTACCACGAGGGATAGTATTACCACGTAAATATATCTTTGAGCATAAGTATACAAAGTTCTGAAATCAACCTATAATTCCCTAGAAAAAAATCAGTAATTGCATGCCAATCATGAATTTAGTAATAAAATTGTGGATCAAGTTTTGTCCTTTAAAAAAATATTTCTGCTAATATAAAAAAGCTATCATCATTTTAAAGAAAATAAGGAAACTACTGACCCATGTTCAGGAACAAAGTGACTTTCAAGTGTTTTTTCATTGTTTTGTTTATTTATATTTTTGCAGCAATAAACCACAGCAATGTTGATCTCTACCACCCTAACCTCCACTTCTGTTTCATATATGTAGCTATGTGGTTATACATGTATATATTTATGAATATGCATTTATAAAATAGTTATTAATAAAGTGGCCACCAAAAAGTGAATAATTTATTGTCTCAGTACAATAATATTACTACCTGAATACAAGTCTTAATTCATTGTCTGAACTCATTAAAATTTACTCCTTAAGTAATTATTACTGAATAGGTATAATGAATGATTGGGTAAGTTGCTAGAAGGAACTTATTTATAAAACAGGTTTAAAATACACATACATATGTTTGTTCCCTTTTAGAATCTACAAGGATACATCCCAGTCTTCTGGCTTTTCTACCTTGTATTAGTTCAGCGGAGAAGTGTGAGTAAATGTAGGTCCCTATTTGAGCAAACTTGGCAGTCATCAAATTTGCCTCATTATACTTTAATTTCATTCTAAATGAAAACCTATTACACCAGTGTACAAATGGGGATATCATTTACAGATTCATCTCAGTAACGGCCCTAGAAGCACCTATCCTCCTACCTAACTCTGCTAATTACTTTACCTGCAATATTTTACATGTCAGCCCTTCTGCAAAAAAGGACTCATTTCTGTCCTTCTCTAACCATCACCCCTCCCAGCACACTCACCTCCCCAAGGAAAGTGGACAACACCACTTTCGGAAAAACCTGTCTAAATTTAAAATAATGCATTCACTCTCACAAAGGTAGAGTGGATGTAACACACAATGTAAATATTTGATATGCAGGAATTTTCATTTAATAGCATGGGTAATGGCCCTAACCACAACAGTTTGGGGCTAGTGCTCAGGAACATTTTTTTACAGAAACAAATTCCTTCTAATTTTGATATTTGATTTTTTTCCTTTC
Organism: Noctilio leporinus; assembly: GCA_004026585.1. Classification (NCBI taxonomy): domain Eukaryota; kingdom Metazoa; phylum Chordata; class Mammalia; order Chiroptera; family Noctilionidae; genus Noctilio; species Noctilio leporinus. The sequence goes on along the minus strand of PVIW01006966.1, from coordinate 25,322 downwards.
ATCAATACCTTACTAACCTCACAAAGTTCTTTTATTGTCTCTTTTAGGTTTTATAAATGAAATTTGTAATAGCCATCATAAAACATAACAGTTCATGTGAAGGTATATTCCCTTGTATGGATTTATTCAGTCATATGGCTTGCTGAGAGAGGATAAAGTTTTGCTCAGCACCAGGAAAGTTGATTACTATGGCAGAAGCCTAGTGCTATGGTTTATATCATAGGGATAACGGACCTTTGAAATTTTTCTAGGCATATTTAGGAATGTAACAAATTTTCAATTGAGAAAGTAGATATTAATGATAAATAATGTAGTTACATTTGGACAGAATTTTAGACGCTAGTGTGTAAAAGAAGGAATTTAGAAAATAAAGCGTAATACACTGTAGATTTCAAGGAGTTGAGGCACAAAGGTCAATTAGACTGGTATTGCAAAACTTCGTGTGCACAGGAATAACATAGATTTAACAGATTTGCTGTTTGATCAGTCAGCATTGTATCCACGTATTCTGCATTTTAATAAGCATTCCACATTAATTACTCCTGGTGATCCTCACCCACACTTTAGAAATAGTGCTTCATCATGCTAGGAGCAAGAGGAAACAGTATTCTTTGGTTGGAGAGCACAAAAGTTGCTACAGTTGAAATCAAATGCCCTTACAGGCTAACAACTGGTATCTTTTTTGTTTTCATTATTAATGCATAGATAAGTCCAGTATTAATTTATCACACTAATATTCCCTAATTAAGCAAAAACAAGTACAAACTGAAATAAAAACATTTCATAAAATTACTTTTGTAAATTATCACTATCAATTGTAATAATTAGAATGATCATATCTAATAGTGCACACATTGGAAAATGAGTTTGAAAATGTACTTATACAGGCATTTTACAATTAGCTCACATAAGATGAACACATTTACTGTGACTATTCTTAATATTCATATAGGCTATTAGGCAGAATAAAAAGTAAAATTGAAGGGGAGCAAAAAGGGGATGGATGTAATACAACAACAATAAAATTTTTTAAAAAGTAAAATTGAGAAAGTTTAAATCAAACAAAAAATTTCTCATAAATTCATACACCTGAAATATGACAGCTATTTTGTATATAAACTTACTAGATACACGTTCCTCTCTTATTGTATTTAAATGTCAATTCAATATATATCTGGAAAAATTTTTGAGATAAACTGAAAGGTTGAAATGTTAGCATTTAGCAATGCTGAACCAGTAACATCTACTGATAAACAAGTTATGGTGAAATCCAGAGGAACTTCCTATTCCAGCCAAGAGAGAAGTGGAAGGAAAGAGAATTCAATTTGTTTGACACATCAACACTTCAATGCAGAAAAGGGACCATTTTCAGTATACGATGTAAACATAACACTGAAAGAAAAGAACTGTGAGCAAGAACAACTCATATTGTCCGATTTTGCTATTTTCTTTAGGGGATTAGAAATTCAAACCGAAGCTTGTTTTCAGGACAGATAATCTGGAAGCCTACAAATAAACACATGTCCCAAATTAAGACCAAAAACTGTTCTAGATAAAGAGTGGAAATACTACTATTAAATCCATAGACCTGAAATATGATTTTCTAATAATCAAAATAGATAGCCCTCTGACCAAGGCTAATCCTGATACAAATTTAATTAGAGTTTATTGAAAATTTTTTTTGTGAGTCAAAAGTTCACAAATGATAATGAACTTTTGGTCTAAACAACTAAACTTGGACACATTCTGGTGGAAAACAGGCACTGGGGAAAGAATTTAAATGACTTGGATGTGAGGAATGAGGCATTGTATCAAGTTTTTAAATAGTCAAATTACTTCATTGTAGTTCGATTGCAAAATATTAATGAGAAAAACATGAGAGGATTTTCTAGGGAATCAAGACTGGTATCTAACTAAGGGAGAGATTTGACATCAAAATTTAGTAAAATTGATTTTTTGACATAAAAATGTATTCTTAGAGAACTACAGTTACATTTTCAAAGTCCAAGAATCTGCATCAAACAATTTCTTCAGAATTTAGACAACCTCCTAGAGATCAACAGTTAAGTGTTGGCAGCAGATTGTCAGTATTACTGAGTACCCTTTCAATTAATAACAATTAAGTGTAATTATACAGATATTATTCAGCTTTAAGAACAATGTTTCATATAATCTAGAGTTATATTTTATAAGCCATTATTTAAGTCAACAACAAATTCCCATCTATTAACAAGCTTCCGTAGTTGTCCTGTACATGTCCCACGCTTACTAAACACATCTGATGATCACAACTCTAAGGCAAAAATGCTATGGAAGCACACATTTAATGAAGTTGAGTACCAATTAAATACTTCTGGATCATGAAATTGTCAATAGAAAGAAGAGATGTTAGCTCCATCCCTTAATGGACAAATAAATAAGTGCAGCATAATGTATTGACGTCTGTCTTTATAAGAGATTTTTATGTCAAATCAGTATGCAATAGTTATGATTAATAATGCATACTATGCCCTCATAAGGTAATTCCATTCTGACTATATGAGTCTTTGTTATAATCTTGAAATCTTTTTTCTTGTTTTGTTTATTTGATCCAAATAAAGGCTTGTGTGAAGCTGTTTTCAGGAGCCTAGTTCCTAAGCGGGATCAGTATTTTGCTTTTCTCTTCTGATTCTGAGGGTATTACGGTTTGTGTCAATACAAATAAATAATAATTTCAGACAAACTTTATTAATGCTGACAAAAAAGCAGTCTCAGATTCTTGTAAGCCCCGTATACTTAATAATGCTAATTATAAATACTATGTATAAGAGTTTGTCACACCAAATTGCAGTTGATTTTTATCCACAGTTTTACTTTGTACAATTGGTTCTCTAAAGAATTTTATAATTAAAGATTTCCAAAGATTTTCATTCCTTAGATACATATGCCCCAGCTGGTTTTAGGAATTGGGCCATTATATTGCATGTGAGGCAGGTGGCAGCAACCACTGTTAATTCAATGTCTGGGCCAGCAGGCAGAGTTAATCAAGTGGGAAAAGTATACAGAATTTACAGACAGACCTGTGAGAAAGTAGTAGGGGGTAACAAAACCTTCACTCAGGAGTAAACAGAAAACTCTGTGTTGAACCTATCCAGTCTTTCTGTTGGCTATGAAATAATCATTGTTCAATAAATAGATATTTAATGAATACCATCATGTCTAGGAAGTATTTAAAAGGAATAAGATACAGTGTCTAAGTCAAACAGGCATTTACAATAAGTAAAATAATATACTATTTGTTATGACAGAAATATGTAGAAAGTGATAAGGAAACATTAGAAATCTTAAAGATCTAGTAGCTATTTGTACCTGGGTTTCCCAGAATACTTCATGTACAAGGAAGTGATGATGTGCAGAGGGATGGAGTTCTCCCTCTGAAATTAATGCCTAATTCTATGTATCAAGAATCATGAACTTAAAATATGATCTTAAAATATGTGAAACTTCTCAGTTACCTAGAGAAATACAAAGATGATTTGTATTTAAAAATTATTCCAAATTAAACAGCTATGGACCAGAAAAATGGCTTCAAGACCAAGACTACTTCCTAATTATATTTGCTTTACATAGGAGAGAAGTGTTAAAAGTCCAAATTGAACTGATTTGGGGCAAAAATAAATTACTATTTCCAGAACTATACTCTGTGTATCAGTGATTCTCCTATAAGATTAATAACTAATTTTGTAAACTTAGCTTTGTTAAAGTGAAATGATTATTTTTCTTGCAAGATACAAATAAGATGATATATAATGACTGTTACATAGGATTTGTTTACATGATGTCAAACATATGTCCAATATATGTATACTGAAAGAGAAAAAAAGTACTATAATTAATCAAGAATTTTTTATCTTATATCAACTCTATAAATATCTAGAAACATGCAAACATCTGGCTACATGTAGCCCGAACCCTTGAGAGAGTCAGTAAACTACTCACTGACCTTTCTGTTAACTGAGATTCATGGACACAAGGATCGTCTTTTAGATCTTACAAAAAGGATTACCTTTTTCTGCTGTCATTCCAAGTTTTTGACCTTTCTGTTTCTTTCCTCAAGAAACTATTCTAGAATTCCAATTTTATCTTTATATTTTAGTGTACAGGACACAAAACTCCTTGTTTTATCCTTCTTATACTGAAGCATCATCTCTCTGCTGGTTTGGAACATTTTGCACATCTGTGACTCAGAGAAAGCTGAACCCAAATATTTAATGACCTCAAATGCAAACTCAAGTTCCTTTAAAAAGAAATTTCAGCTGATATAAAATTGTAAAAAACATCTAATATTGGACATGCTCTGATAAAATGCAGGTGCAATATATTTTTAATAAATGTATTGTTATAGTAGTTCATCAGGGGCAATAAATTATATATTTTCTTTAAAAATAAATCCCATTTCATTGACTGTACAAGACAGGATATGTCTAGTATTGTTTTCTGCAAAGATTGGCCAATGGGTTGGGGGCAGGGCTGAGATGGTGGGGAGATGGGAGAGGCATGAATTAATTCTGTCAGTAGAGTATTTCTGTTGGCTTCCTTTTTGGACATCTCACCAGAGTCAATATTAAAATATAAAATAAATGTTGCCTATTGGAGAAAATCATATACATAAAATAACACTTAACTTACTCTTTTTTCTTTAAAAGCTACTTCTGGGATAAAAGGCCCATTTTTTTGAGACATTTTAATAGCAATGTCTAGTACCCCCTGTTTTCCCTATTTGGTCCTGTGCTGGGATTTTTCTCATTATTTTAAAACTTACATGAAAACACTGTTTTAATGTAAAGTTAGACACATTTTTTAAAGCATTCTATGTAGACATAAAGAAACTTATTGCCCTGGACATCCTTGTGATTTATCAAAAAATAAAATTCAAATCCTGACTTTTCCTACAGTAATGATGTGCCACATTTTTACCCTTGCTTGCAATCACCACATCCACCCTGACCCTCTACTAGAAGCAATTTTACTTTAAACGTTCCCAGGTGACTCTGATGTGCGGCTCATAGACATACTGAAAAAATAAAAAAATATAAGAGATAACGGGCATGATGTGTTTTTTGGAATTAATTTCTGGTGTGTTGAATATTCATGGAGGTCCAATTTTGTTATGTATTACACCTGTATTGTGAATTTGTATTTTCAAACTATAGCACATATGTATGAAGACAGTTCTGGAGAATACAAGGAAGGATGAAACAGTTAATGGAAGAAAGAGACTTGTAAAGAAAAAACATAAGACATGCTATGAAGCAAAATAGTGTATCTCCTTGACTAACAGTAATCAGCCACAAAAATATTTCTAAAAATCTTAATAATGAATCAAGATCAACATAATATTGAAAGCTATACAGAAAATACAGCATAGTTATCCACCTGTCAAATAGAGGTGTTCAATTAAAATAGAATGTGAGCCACATGTGCAATTTTAATACCTAGTAGCCACATTCTAAAAATGAAAAACAGGTAAACATGTTTATTAAAATGCATTTAACATAATCCATTTAATACTATTTTACTACTTAATATAAAAGTTATGAATGAGATATTTTTCATTCATTGTTTCACACATACTAAGTTTCAAAATCTCAGACTAGCCCTGTACTCACATGGTCAGTAGCCCTGAATTCAGCAGTTCTACCTTGATTAAGACTATGTGCTCTTTTCACGTATTTACATGAAACAAGATTGCTCACTCTAAAAACCTAAAACACAGGTTCGATTCCCCAGCCAGGGCACATAACCAGGTTGCAAGCCAGGTCTTCAGCCAGGTCTGTGGCTGGAGGCAGGTAAAAGGCAACCATACATTGATGTCTCTCTCCCTCTCTGCCTCTCCCTTCCCCTCTCTCTAAAAATAATAAAATCTTTAAAAAAAAAAAAAAAAACCTAAAACAAAATTTTCTTTAAAGGCATATTTTAGTATAAACATTTTAGATAGTCTATGGGAAAAATAAACAGAACTAAACTCTGGAATACATAAAGAAAAACTTACAAGGATTCCTTTAGTATGTAAATTGTTTTAAAATCAAAAGCATGGATTGTGGCATTAGCATTTAAGAAAAGCCTAAGGAAATCAGCAAGCACATGAGCTCAGCAGCTCAGTTACAGGAAGAGTGATGCCTTGCACATCAGGCAGCTTACTTCAAATCCAGGACTGACAGTCTCCAAGAGTTGAGAACAGCAGGGTAGATAATAATTGTGTACTTCATTTCATGCTAATGACTCAGTCAGTGTATCAGTGAAAGTGTTTAATGTGGGTAGAAATGTGATCAATCATTATAGGTTTATTTTTAATGGGTGATTTCTTCCTACAGGAGCTTAAATCCAATGCTAACCCTATTCAGTTTCTATGGAATACATGTTGTGCCATTCTATGAGAGTGAAGCACATACCTTTGAAAGTTTGTGTTTATATGCCTTTATTTTGCTTGTGCAATAGTTTATTTACAATATTTGGGATAAAATGGGTCAAAAAAGACAAGGTAAAAATTTTAAAAAAGACTTTTTTAAAAGGTGGAGATTCTCTGGATATAGAGAAAAATATTTTGGTGATTTTCTTATTGTTGACTTGAGTTCCTTAAAACTAAATACCGTAAGACATCCAAGAGTAGATTTTACAGTAGGAAATCTTTAATTGGATTGTTAGGAGCAAGAAAAGAATGCACTTGATTTAGAACTGTCTCTTCTATGGGTGTGATCCACTTATATTCAATATCATGGTGTAAAAAGAGAAAACAGCATTTCACAAGCAATTTACTGCCCATAATCCTTACTGACATTTATTGAAAGAGAAAAAAATTAAAAGTAAGTTTTGTGACATGGGATGCATTCATTCTTAATATCTTAATTGAAATTGAATGAGAAATTCCCTGATGGCAAAGAGAAAAATGAAGGATGGAAATTCCCTTTTCATTCTTTGAACAACACTATTGTTACAACCTAATCTTACCTGTTCTGGTGTTATTGAGGTCAAGAATTGACACTTATATCCCAAGTGTTTGGCAAATAAGATTTCATAGCTGGTTAAAAGACATCACATATCTCTAATATACATGCAGTACATATATTTTCAGAGATAGGGAAATATACAGATGGCTATAATCTACCATATACAGCATTCCCAAAGTTATAACATAATATGTTAATCATGAAAACTACAACTTGGAAACTTTTTATATAAACATCTTTCTAAAAAAGTTATTTCAGACATATGCAGCTTGTTGGATTCCACTGAATAGCATGTTTGATAGAGGGGTAGGGAAACTTTGTGTTTGCTGCTCACATTACTACACACTTCTGCATAATCAAATATGCCTTTGTTATTTCAGATTGTTTCTTTTTTCAGACTGCAATGTAACATGCACTTATTCATCCTTTTACAGGAAAATCACCCACACCACCTGAATAAAAACTCTTACCTGTGTTCTTTAATATCTACAATTTCTATAAGATCTTTATTGTTGTGTAGCCAGGCACCTAGTTATCAAGCCACTTCTCTGTCACAGGTCAAGAAATGTGTTGAGTTTCAGAAAAGTTCAGCGATTTATGCTATTAACTGAGATGAAAAATAATGATGAAAATCAAAGGGCTTTGCATTTTTCAATCTGTAGGCACTGTTCTAAAGAAAGAGTGTGGCCTTTTAGAACTGTGAAATAACTTGGTCCTTCATAAAGAGTCGCATTATGTTCATGTCTTGAAAAATCGTATGTCCTGTTGCATTGGGGTAAAGCAAGAACCTCAACCACTTTGTACAGTGGGCATGCAGTTTAATTTATCTTGCAAAAAGATGACATGGTATTTAATGAGGCCCTGCACAAAATCTGTAGTCATCTATTTAATATTACTATTTTCCCTTCATTTCTTACAATGCTTTTGCATTGCCTTGCATTTTCAAGAGAGTAATCTACTTTCAATGTGTATTATATGAGGTAAATGTAGATGACAAGAGATGTACTTATGATGTGAATTCATCATTTACTAATTGGGCAAACTTGAACAAATAATTTAACTTTTCTCTTTCTCCTTTTCTCTTCTATTAAATGTGGATAATATATATGTCACAATAAAACTTCAGCATTGTGAAAAAAAAGTCAGGTACTATTTAAGAAAGTTTTTGTGTGATATTAATTCTCAGGAATCTATCACTGCTGTTCCAGCATCAAGCTGATGAACGCTTGGTAATGACATACGAGGAGAGAAGAATTATCTTTTGCTCTGCACTCAGGCTCCCTTTCGTCTTATTTTTTGAAACATTTGAAATATTCCTTGTTTATATCCAGACAGACCTGAATCACAGCCAGCCAGGACACACTCTGTTGGAATCATGGCAGGTGTCTGCTTTGGAAGCACAGGGGGACAGGTTGGCCTTTCTTCCCCGAAGCCTGAGGGGAGCTGTGAGACCAAAGCTGGAGGCGAAGGCAGGCAGAGGAGGCCCTCCTTCCTTCCACACCCACAGCAGGTGCTCCTTCTCTCCCTGCCTTAGTCCGGTAGGACTGATCAACGGGATGGCTTATAAACAACAGAAATGTGTTTCTGAGTTTCTGGAGGCTGGAAAGAAAACACCACGACAGCAAGATTCAAGGTCTGATGAAAGATCATCTCCTTCTTGGCAGCCACCAAAACGCACATGGTGGGAAAGCAAGAAATCTTTCTCAGTCATGTCTACCAGAGCATTCATTCATCCCATTCCTCCTATCACTAGCCTGAGGCCCCGCTTTCTAGTAGGTCCCTGCAAGGGGTAGGTACCTCCTGCAAGGGAGCGCACAAGCATTCAGATCATAGCACTTCACAAACACAACAGGAGTCACTGAAATGATTAAACCTGAAAAAGTGAAGCATCATTTTTTAAAAATATAAGCATTTTCAAATATTTTATTTTTTCATTTTTTTATTTTTTTAAACATTTTATTTGTTATTTTTAGAGACAGGGGAAGGGAGAGAGGCAGAGAGGGAGAGAGACATCAGTGTATGGTTGCCTCCAGCTATGGGCCTGGCTGGAGACCTGGCTTGCAACTAGGTGATGTGCCCTGGCTGGGAATTGAACCAATGACCTTTGGATTTGCAAGCAGGTGCCTTATCCACTGTGCCACCAGCCAGGGCCAAATATTTCAAAAGTTTATTTTATGATAGTAATTTGTTTTATGAAAGTAAACTATCTCAAGATTTCTTTTTAAATATAGGACTAAAAATCTTGGACAAAGTGGTACAAAGTGCCAGATAAGGTTATCTAAATTTAAGTAACCACATTAGGAGTGAGCAAGTCTGGGGTCACCTGAGAATTTTTTAATTCAAATATATGATGAAAACTTCTCCTTTTTTTCATTTCAATGTGCCACCAGCATGAAAGAAATAGCATTAATTATATATATATATAATATAAATATATATATATAATATATATTTATATATATATTATATATATATATAAAATAATTATATATATATATATAAAAGCATTATTTCATGTATGTATTATATTCATTGAGAAAGAAAATTGAGATAACATTAAACCCATTATTATCATTTTAATATTTCTACTGACAATTATGAATTGAGATGTTCATCACTGTGCTTATATGATATATAATCTTGCTGGTTTATGTGATAATGGAACCACTATGTTGCAATAGCCTGACTTGAAGATAGTATTTGGTCTTTTCGAAGTCTTACTCCTCTTTTAGCATTTAACTAAGTTTGGCACATCATCTAAAGAGTATACGCATTTAACAGAGTTTTGACCAAGCATGAATCCATGGTTTGCTCAAGTGACCATGAAGTGAAATAGTTATGTAAAATAGAAATTCCTAGCCATGGCTGGTGTGGCTCAGTGGATTGAATGCTGGACTGCAAACCAGAGTCACTGGTTCAATTCCCAGTCAGAGCACATACCTGGGTTGCAGGCCAGGTATGTGGTTGGGGTGTAAGTGGCAGCCAATCAATGTCTCTCTCAGACATTGCTGTTTCCCTCTCTCTCTCTCTCTCAAAAAAACAAGACAAAACAAAAAAAAACATTTCTAAAGGTAACTATCTTCCTATCTACATAAGATCATAGCCATTAGTCAGTCTGACCAGCTATGGGACAGACAAATTCAGAAGTTAATTGATGCACTTGATTTCACATTCCCTTTCCAGGCATTTGAAAATCCTCCCATAGCCATGGTTGGAGACTCCGTGGATAAGGCACTGCTCTGAGAACCCAAAGGTTGCTGGTTTGATTCCCAGCCAGGGCACATAGCCAGGTTGCAAGCCAGGTCTCCAGCCAAGTCCTTAGCTGGAGGCAGATGAAAAGCAACCATACATTGATGTTTCTCTCCCTCTCTGACTCTCTTCCTTCCCCTCTCCATGAAAATAATACATAAAATCTTTTTAAAAATCCTCTCACAATTTCACAAACACAGTATGATATTTTTGGGACAAATGTCCCAAATATGTTTAGGACATTTTTAAAGCTTCTTTCTTGATTCTTCAACAGTTACAATTACACCTACATTTTTATTTTTTGCAATCTCTATTTTTAAATTTTTATTTTTGTTGTCATCAGTGTTATCAAAGAATCAAAATTAATTATGTGAATTCTTCAACAAGTTTCTAGGATATACATATCTGAACAGCTTCTCTTATAATGATGATGGTCTTTTTGGTCTGGGGTTTACTGTATTCTCTAAAAGGTTACTATTTGGAAAAGAAAGCCTTTATATAAAAAATATGAATACATTTTGAAGAAATTTAAATGAAGTGATAATCCTATCATCCCCAGGCTATGACTGTATAATACACTATTTTGGTGTTTATAGCACAAAAATAAGAGAAAAGGAGCTACAGAAATTGAAATTATCTGCCCTAAGAGTAGGTGATGATGCTGCATTTCCACAGAGTATCCCACCATTTTTAGATAAATGTCTATTCACATAAAATAATATAATATGTGTGCATCAAATTGCTTTATTTTACTACATTTTGAAATCAGATGTTTTCATATACTTATATTTCTACTATTCCATAAAAATATATAGATTACAAAATATTAACTTATCATAAGGATTTATTTTTGAAGACCATACCTTATATTATACATAAAAATCTAATTTATACTGAACCTATCTGGATTTACATTGTTTTCTTAGCTATCGATAACACAATATGACCATTAAACAGAAACCACTGTAGTAAAATCGGGTTACTTAGAGCATTCACTTTTTTTCAGATGGGTGGTTATAACACAATAATGCTAAATACATTGTCAACATTTCTGTGTTATGTTAGACTGCTTAGAAGTGCAGAGTGCCTAGAGTTTATTTTTAAAGCCCTATAGCAAGAATAAGAACTGAAGGAAAGCCTTTGATCAGGAAGAAAAACAAGGTTGCAAATAGCATTAGGTGATACCCTACATGCACTTGAACATGCCTAAGGGGTAAAGGACTGTATCTTTCCTAATGGATTGTAAAGAAGAAAAAATAATGAAGCATTGCAGAGAAAATCATTCACTAAGATGCTGTGAATGAAAATTATGAATGTAAAATTGGGAGAGTTTCTCCGCTTTCTGCAGATAAGAAATCTGCATAGAATGTTCTTGGTTTCAATGATTCCTATAAAGCTTTACATTAGCAACACAGTGTTACAAAAGTGCCCTTACCCTAGCTTTATATTCAACTGCATACAAATGTATTATGCAAGATGCTAAGTTAATCCAAAATTTAGCATCTTTGTTTTGCTCTTGTTAGCTTTAAAAAGCTAGCGGGTGATTCCATATCACATTCATTACCTTTTAGCTTTGTCAGGAAAAGTTTATTTGTATTAATGCCATGTAGTTCGGTATGATTTGTTTTCTTTTTTTCTTTTTTTAGTTGCTTTCTGATATAACCAAAAAACACAGAGGAATTATTATTGGCTGATTATTAAATATGAACTTTCTGTTCCTTTTGATGAGATAACTTTTAAAAATATGATCATTTTTAAAACACAGCAACACAGAACTAAAAATACTTACTTAGAGAATATCTATGAGGCATTTATCCTTTTCTAAATAAAAAACATTTTCATACGTATTTTATAAAAAATTGATGCACGTAAATCTGCATTTAAAAATTAAATAGTGCAAATACTAAAGAGATCAAAGTTGTAATTATTTTCCTGATACTGTTTGGTGCACCAAACATAAAACTTAGATTTTACTTCTACAAAATAATGAAATATATATCACATGATATTAAATATATTAATTATGCTTTACTAAAAATGGGCATTTCATATGTAATTTTGCTTAGTATGAACTTTCATTTAAAAATAAGCTGCTTTTATATTAACACAACTAGTATGGCAATTGGCAAAAATATACAATTTTGGGACAATACTGAATTAAATATTTAATCTCACTTTTACTTGAGGAATGCATTTTAAAATATGCTTAAAATTTTTAAATAAAAGATTCTTAAATTATTTTATATTGGAGGTCTAGGGGTGAGTTGCAGAAATGATAATTACTTATTGTATACTTGTAAGATGAATCAATGGTGATTTTACAATTTAATTAATACAGATATATATTCATTACTGTCTTTTTAAAAAAATTTTATTGTTGTTGTATTACATCCATCCATCCCCTTTTTGCTCCCCTCTGTCCCCCTCCCCACCCACCCATTCTCCCCAAAGTCAATCACACCTGTTGTCCATGTCCATGGTTCCTTTATACTAGGTTCTTGTCTAAGCTGCTCCCCTTTCTTGCCTCTGCCTCCCCTCTCCCCCCAACCCCTTTCCCCCTGACCACTGAAGGCCTATTCATTGTATTCATATATTTGGTTCTGTTTTGCTTGTTAGTTTTGCTCATTATTGTCCCTTAATGGGTGAGATCATATGATATTTGTCCTTCACTGACTGGCTTATTTCACTAAGCATAATTTTCTCCAGTTCCATCCATGTTGTTGCAAAGGGTACAAGTTCCTTCTTTCCTTCTGCTATATAGAATTCCATTGTGTAAATGGATCAAAGTGTTTTGATCCAATCATCCACTGATGGGCACTTAGGCTGTTTCTAGCACTTGGCTATTGTAAATAGTGCCGCTATGAACATAGGTGTGCATAGGTTCTTATGAATTGGTGTTTCAGGATTCTTTGGGTATAGTCCAAGTAGTGGAATTGCTGGATCAAAAGGCAGTTCCATTTTTAGTTTTTTAAGGAAACCCCATACTGTTTTCCACAGCGGCTGCACCAGCCTACATTCCCACCAACAGTGTATGAGGGTTCCCTTTGACCCGCATCCTTGCCAACACTTGTTGTTTGTTGATTTGCTGATGATTGCCATTCTGACAGGTGTGAGGTGGTATCTTATTGTGGTTTTAATTTGCATCTCTCTGATGACTAGTGATGTTGAACATTCTTTCATATGCCTCTGGGCCCTTTGTATATCTCCCTCAGTGAGTTGTCTGTTCAGATCCTTTGCCCATTTTTTAATTGGGCTGTCTGTCTCCCTTGTGTTGAGTCGCATTAGTTCTTTATATATTTTGGAGATCAGACCCTTGTCTGAGGTATCATTGGCAATTATGTTTTCCCATACAGTTGGTTCCCTTTGAATTTTGCTGATATATTCTTTAGCTGAACAGAAACTTTTCAATTTGATATAGTCCCATTTGTTGATTCGTTCTTTGATTTCCTTTGCTCCTGGTGAAGTATCAGTAAACATATTTTTGCATAGGATATCCAAAAGTTTACTGCCTATATTTTTCTCCAGCACCTTTATGGTGGCACTGCTTATGTTTAAATCCTTTATCCATCTTGAGTTTATTTTGGTGTATGGTTACCATCTTAAAATGAATGACTCATGATTGTTAGGGTGACATACAACATGACAAGGACTAAACAATTTAGTAACTGAACATAATGTTTATTATTGGGCTATACAGAAAAAAATTAAAATAAAATAAAATAATAAAGATACAAGGAACAATGTTGGTCTCCAAAGACAAGTTTTTAGCAGTTAGAGAAAAATTGAAAGTTTATCTCATAAATATCTCTTACTACTAAAACCTTAATCACCGTTTCTAATGAAAGAGTAGGTATTATCATAAAATGCTTCATGAGACAGGAACATTACAAAAGAAACTCTACTACTAATCACTGAACACATGGCAATAATTTTAAATTACTTTTGACTATGTCCAGATGCAATGGATAACCTCTAGTAAAGAAGTCTTGGATCTGTTAATGATCCTGAGATGTCTTTTAACTTCCATAAACAGAAGCAATAATAAAAGTCTTAAATTTGATTTCCCAAGAAGTTTTGATTGGTGCATTTTAAATGAAACATAAATGATATATTGCAAAATACATCTCTATTTAAATATATATATAGAATATATATTGTATATATATATATAATATTAAATATATATTGTAGTTTGATATCTAACAGTGGCTGGAATCAGATTTTCTAATTTAAAATCCTGGCTACTAAGAAAAGAAAGAACATTTACACTACATTCAAGAAGAATATGCATAAGAGAAAGACGGTTAAACTGATTGTTCTTAATACTATAAAGTGGGTGACAATGGCAAAATCGGTCACCTTCATTGGGAACTCCTCCTCAGATGAAGTGAAATTTTTATGGCCAATGACTGACAGAAGTTATGGTGGTGAATGGTGTCTGAACTATGGCTTCAATAAAATGAAAACAAATCAGTGACAATGACAGCAAAAAAAGTATGGCTGCATCACTAATGTGAAAATGTTAGCTTCTTAGTACCTTAATTCTTCGTATTTGGAAGGATAATGAAAGAACTTGCCCCATAGGATTTATGTGATGAATAAATGGGATCATTCAAGGAGAGCGTCAGAAAAGTACTTGCCATGTAGTAACTACTTAAACAATTTTTAAACCTAAAGAATATTGATTTTTTTCATATATTTAAATAACTTCATATTAGCATAGTTTTAGATTTACAGCAATGTTTCAAAGGCCCTTCAGAGGGTTCCCATAAACTCTGCACCCCATCTCCCCTACTATTAACATCTTAAGTCACTGCAGTACTTGGGTCACATATGACAAACCAATATTGATACCATTATTACCTAAACATGATAAATTCAGACCTCATTTGTTTTTCCCATGTCGTTTTTGTGTTTCAGGATCCCATCTATGATACCACAATACATTTAGCCATCCTATGACCTTAGGCTCCTCTGGTTTGTGACAGTTTCTCAGACTTCCCAGCAAATTTTAAGTTCACCGTAAAATTGAGTGAAGGTACAAAGATTTCCCATTTATTTCCTGTACCCATGCAAGCATAGTCTCCCCATCATCAACATTCCCCACCTGGGTGGTACAATTAATGAAAATCTTTAATTTTTCTTTGAGATGGTACACCATGAAACATTTCTAAAACTTTTTCCACATTAATTAAATAATACATCCTGCCTCTTAACTGTTAAGCATTGCAAATATTATCATTCAAATTCAGATCAATTCTAACATGCTTTCTTTCCAATTACATTTAACAATGTCTCTCTGTGCATCATTATCTAAAGCGATATATTGAAAAATACTACTGGCATGCAATAATAAACTCTCAAGAATTTATTAAATTGTAATTCAGTCGTTGAGTTGAATTTTAAGAAAATTAACTTGATATGTGACATCCCTCCCCCCACAAAAAAAATAATGATTACTTTTGTTAAGTGAGACTCACTTCCAACATGGCTTTAAATTCTTAATTCTAAGTATACCTATGTACTGTATATGGGAAAGCTACACTTGGCTAAGTAATGTTAGCTGTGCATTAAAAGGGACCTATCTGATTTTTATTTCTATATGAATACTAATATGCTAAAATTTAGCTCATTTTAGAAATCAGAACCCAGAGCAAAAAATAACAAGAGTAACCAATGAGTGCATAAATAAGTAAAACAACAAAAAGATGTTTCTCTCTCTCTTCCCACTTCCTCTCTCCCTCTTTCTCCTTTCCTTTCTCCAGAAATCAATAAATAAAACAAATATAACAACGCCAATTTAAAAATAACATCAAATATACAGTTTCCATGAGAATAACAACTAGAAGTACAATATTTTTCTCTCCATAAGATGTACTTTTTTTCCCCAAAAGTGGAGGGAGGGATGTCTGTGTATCTTATGGAGTAAATATTGCATCACAGACCACGGTGATGAAACCTATTTGAAGAGGAAGCCATGGGCCCTTGCAAAACCCCTGGGCATGCTTAGATGTCCCACTTTACTGCTGAATCTTGGGGTGCCTGGTCAGTTGCCATCCGCCTCTGCCCATCACCCAGGACCTGGGAGAGTGCAGAGAGCTGCCTGACACTCCCAGCTACAACTGCTGACCTGTCCAATCAGCTGAGGATAATAACTGGTATGAGGCTTCTTAGTGCTTGACCAGTTTAGAGCACAGATTAGTGAAACTACAGAAAAGAGCTTTAAAGAAGTGAAGACTCATCTAGCTGTAATTCCTGTGGGTCTTACCAGCCAGTTGTAACCTCTTGATGTTTTGATCAACAAACCATTTGAAGTCTTTATGGGAAAAGAATGAAACAAATGGATGGCTCCTGATAATCATGATCTGACACCTACTGGGCGAATGAAGAGGCCCACTGTCACTCTAGTTTGTGAATGGGTGAAAATATCATGGCACTCAGTGAAGGATGGAACCATTGTACAGTTATTCAAAAAATGTGGCATTAGCAATGCCTTAGATGGAACTGTAGATAGTATCATAGATGAAGAGAGTGGTATCAGTGATTGTGAACAACTGAGCTTCATAAGTTCTGACACTAGCGATAATGAGTTCTTGGGGTTGCCAGAAAACTAGACAAGTACTTGAAACTTAAAGTCTCTCCTCATTTGTTAATGACCGTGATGATGGTTCTTAATACTGCTGTTGACTGCTGTTCACTCGCTATGGTTGAAATATTATTCTGTTATATTTTATTAAATATTTTCATATACCATTTGGTTCAGAATATATTTTTCTTATTTTCCTCCTCTAAACCTAGGTGCATTTTATGGTCAAGTGCATCTTATAATGCAAAAAAATATGGTATATTGTTTTTTTCAAGTCCTAAACTTGACTTACTATAGAGAGAAGATGGACCCAAGAGTCTTTGTATTTAAGAAATAACAGCCTGTCTTGACCGGTGTAGCTTAATGGATCAAGTGATGGCCAGCATATCAAAGGGTTGCCAGTTTGATTCCCAGTCTGGACTCATGCCTGGGTTGCAGCTCGGTCCACATTTGGGGGCCTGTGAGAGGCAACCACATTGCTGTTTCTCTCCCTCTTTCTCTCTTCCCCTCCCTCTTTCTAAAAATAAAATCAATAAAATCTTTTAAAAAGGAAAGAAATACCAACCTGACTTCAATTCTGCACTGAAAACCTCAACTATTTAAGCAGACTCAACCTAATGGATAGTCCTAGCAATACAGGTATTAATTATTAAGTGGGTACTTCATTTTTTAATTACTCCTCACTAGGACTAATGAAAGTTACTATTTTAGTAAGAATCTTGCACCCCTAATTTTTTTAATTCAACAACTTCAGCTTTGTAATAAGCATTTTTAACATTACTAACTTTGATTGAATCAATATTACTATTTTTCTACATTTTCTTTTCAAATATGAAACTATTGCCAACAAAATATAAGAAAACTCATTTTTTACTATTTTCCATTGCATAGTTTATAACTATATTATGACTAAACTTGTAAGTAAATGCATGCAAAACATAATTATACACACACACACATACACACACATATATTGGAAAGACTATGTGCCATAATTATAAAAGAAGATTTAGTATTAGTTTCATATTCCTGAAGTGCTGTACATTCTAGCATTTACTACCAAATTAGGGAGATAGTAAAACAACAATAACAATGCAAACTAGAATATAAGTAAATATAACACAGATACAAGTTAAAATGCTCTGACAACATCCCTCAAATGAAATTTATCTTCTGTAATATATAACTTCCCCTATGCACCTGGAATTATTAAAATGTGTATGTTTCATAAATAAATTTCTACATTTTGCCTTATGTTACCATTTCATATATTCCCCTTCTTAACTAAAACTTCCCTAATTGCAGGTAGTTATTTTCACATCTTCCATTACATAGAAAACTCAATTATTTATAGAAGAAAGCCTATAATGTTTCATGTTATATCACTTCCAGGCTTTCTATTGGTTCAAATAGAGCACTAAATTAAATGTATTTCAATGTGTTTTACACTCGCATCTCTCCATATAAGTGCTCTTCACCATCATAAGTTCCCTAGTCATTGTCACCAACGTTGGCTATGCCAATTTCCTCTCATTTATTTGTTCATTGTTTCCCTGTTCCGGGCTCTGGGTACGGTGCTCTCTGGAGTGCAGAGTGCAGCAAATAGGTACAGCATCAGGCTGCGCACTGAGCTACACTAAATTGCATTTTGCTCCCGGAGGATGGATTTATTCAAACTTCTTGGAAGTGTTGTTTGAGAGGAGCTCTGAGTAGGATTTTTTTAGAAATGGAAGGAAACTCAGTGATGCTTTTTCCATTTTTCTGATAGCAATACACAGAAGAAAAATCTCAATCCTGGAACTGTGACATGGCTTACCTGAGGTTACATAGCCACAGAATGGAGATCAGAAATTGGGTCTCCTGGCTCTCTCCCCACTGCTCTCCAGCCCTTTTCTTTGCCAGGGATACTTAGTGAAGGACATAACTGGCTGACTTAAACAGAATGATCACAAATTAGTGCCTTTTCTATAGGGTCTTTATTCTCCTCAGTTTGTAAACCCCCAACTATAGAAAGCTATTAAATTATCAATTCAACAAAAACTTACTGAACATCAAATATGTGCCAAACACTAGTCTAACTGCTTGTTATATGTCAGCGGGAAAAAAATTACACACATTCCTGTCATCTTAAAGCTTATATCCTATTTAAAGAAGAAAGAAATTAAATAATCACCAGGAAAAAAAGTCAATCATCTAGGATATCAGCAAGAGATAAGTCCCAAGGAGAAAAAGATGAGAGTAGGATTGGTAGAGAGCTGGGGAGTGATCTTTCCACAGCAGCTTCAGGTAAGCCCCATTGAGATTTTGAGATTTGAGCAAAGATTTGAGTTGTGGGAGTTAGCCATGTCGATATCTGGAGAAAAAGCACGTGAAACACACAGTGCCCAGGCCCCAAGGCGGGAAAGAATGTGGGGCTGGGGAAGGAGGGTTAAGGAAGAGGAAGACAGCCAATGTGCCTGGAGAGAGGTAGGAAAGGGGGCAGTAGGAAATTATGTCAGGCTGATAACATAACCAAAGCTACAGTCAATAATACTACATCAGCAACATATAGCCACCAAGTACTTCAAGTGTGACTAATGCAACTGAGGGATGAATTTTTATTTTACGTAATTTCCATTGGTTTATATTATAAACCTAAAGCATTTGTCTTTATGGGTCCAGATATTACTAGGATATTTTTCCATAGTCAATTCAGTTAATTGGAAAATTTTAAAGTGCATTTTAAACATCTTGAGTAATCTACTTTTCAATGGTAAATTTTATGAAATCTAAATAACAAGTATTCCTGTGTAAAATTTAGCATACAGACTTAGAGAAGCTGTAAATATAAAATTATCCACTATATTTCTAAGATGAGTATAAAAATAACTAATAGTTTTATAACTAATAGATTTTTAAAAGATTTTTAAAATTTAGTATTTCCAGAGAGAGAGGAAGGGAGAGAGGCGGAGAGGGAGAGAAACAATTATTTATTATGAAGCATAATTTCACCTGTTTCTTTTTGCTTTGTTAACATAATCACTAGAAGATGTGTAATCACTTAACACTTTTTTATTATATTTCATTTGAAGCACTATAGGCTATTATAAGAAAACTGGCTTTTGCTTTGAATGAAATGTGATCTGTTAGAAGATGTTCAGCAAAACAGTAATAGCAGCTATGTTTTAGTTCTATTTTAATGTATTATTTAAATCAATTATTTGATTATGGCTGTCATTTATACCCATTATGTAAATTAATATTTGCAATATACTTTATATATATACTGCAACAGCAACAAATATGTCATAATTTGAGTAACTAAAGAAATGACCTCTGTTTCCAATTATATTATTTATATTTTTAATCAATTCCCTAAGCATGACAGAAAAGATTCACCCACATAAATAGTGTATGTTACCACCAATGCTAAGTCTAAAGAACACTAGCAAGCTGTGCCTAATTTTCCCAGAGACAAATCTCAGAGGACATCAGGACTTTATGATAATTCCCCAGTAACATATCCAGTCACTCACCAGTACAGTAAAATGCCTGTACATTTTACTTTTGCAATCCATGAGTCAGATAATTTATTTTGGACACATTGCCACAGCACTAATTATTTTCTACACTGAAGTCACTTTGGAACTAAGAAGTTAAAATCCAGTCAAGGTCCTGGCTGGTGGCTCAGTGGATAAGGTGCTGGCCCGCGAACCCAAAGGTCACTGGTTTGATTCCCAGCCAGGGCATATAACCAGGTTGCAAGCCAGGTCTCCAGCCAGGTCCTTAGCTGGAGGCAGGTGAAAGGCAACCATACAGTGTTGTCTCTCTTTCTTTCTCTCTGCCTCTCTCCCTTCTCTTCTCTCTGAAAATAATAAATAAAATAGTTTAAAAAATAAATAAAATAAAATACAGTAAAAATATAGCTTAAAAATGAGGGAAGGGTCTTCTTTTAAATGTTTAAACAAGGGAAAGGGTACATATCAAGCTTTCAGTTATACATTACAATATAATTCTTATTAATTTCAAGATTCCAATATCCTGTAATGATTCAATAAGCATCATAAAAAATTAACCCCAAATAATTGAATTCTGAAAAAAAAAAAAATCTCTTTATTTGTAAGGCAATCATTTTAAGAAGAATTTAAATGATAAAAACATTTGTCATTTATGGAGAGACCATTCCAAAGTAAATCCATCATTAATTTAAACTTTCCTATTATAGACTTTTAAATATTTTTGCCTTAAAATTTAAGATTTTACACAGCTTTTGAAAGGAAAGAGGTTACATTGTTAACGAGAAGAGAGACTATTTTTTATAAATGTATTTCTGTTTTATGCAAAAAAAATAAAAAACAAAAAACTACTGTAGTGTTAATGGGTATTAAACACATAAATCCATTGTGCATCAATAGAAGAGAAGAAACTGTAATCTCTAAAATGAATGAATTAAATCAATACGAGTAATTCTTCAGCATATGATCTCCTCTAGGTTCTATCAAGTATATAGTCTGACTTTTTGAAATGGCACTTATAAAGGTTTTATACCCTAATTGAACAGCCATTCACTGGGCTTATTTTTCACTTAGATCTCTCCAAATACCTGTGAAGTAGGTTTTTTAAAATAGGGGACTGGATGGTAAAAGCAGTAATTTCTCATCAGGGAATATTTAATAAGTGGAAGCTATTAGTCAGCTAAAGGACACAAAATATATTAATCTTTCAAAGATATTTCTTTTTGAGGTATAAATTGTTCATTTTTCAGGGTAAAAAATCTCTGACAATTTTGAAAAGACAGATTTGTATTTAATATTTCTTCATAAATGACCAAGAAAAGAATATTTTAATTTTCTCATAACAAATAAGATTATTTGGAATAATCATCAGAGGTAAAAGAAAGATTATTTAATTTGGGTAAGAATTACCTCTTATAGATTGTGGTATATTTTTATTTGAAGGTGATTCCATGAAAAGTAACATTTTATTATAGTATATTATTTTATATATTTATATAATATTGTTATTGTATAGAAGAAAATTTAACCATATGCTTCCTTACTATGGCTATTAAAAAAATCACCAGAAAATGAAGTTATTCACAACAGTTATGGTTTCTTATTAAACTTATCTCTTTGCTCTAAAAATTACCATGTATCAACAGCTTTTACAAAAAGTCATACATGATACATAACAAAACAAAATTGGATTCTGCTCTTTTTAAAATTTCGAGTTTAACATAGAGTCTAGGTTCAATTCACCTGTACTTGTACAAATGTTATCAGTTACTTTTACTTAATTATTGATCCCTTTTTGAGAAAAAATACTTATTCCCCCCATTTAAAGATCTTAAAAACAAATGTACATATGATTTTATATTCACCACAATGGAGCAAACTCAAGACACCTAAAGGTATTTTATGAGAAAATATTTCATTAAAACATATAATAAATATGTTTTCTATTTTGTAAGCAAAAATCTTTTAGAAACTATTTTCATATTTGTTTAACATTATTTTAGAGAGCTTATTCTATGCTAATAAGTCTACAAGACATTTAAATAGAAACCTGATTAAGCTGATACTAAAAATACCTCCATTCTAACATACAGTGACACCTAGGCACAGAGCTCTTTAGTAGCTTGCTGAGGATTACAAGAATACTCAGTGGAAGGTTCAGAATTAGAATGAAGGTGGTATGACTCAGATCCATGTTAATAACTGTTATGCTACAAATACCATCATAAATTTCAGAGCCCCTCACAAAGTGAAAATATATTATTCTGAAAACTCACAACATGGAAATTGTCCAATTATAAGATTACTGTATTAAGTCAGATGCTCATTTATTTAGCCCATCCAGAAAATGCTATATTCCTGATATTTGCTTTCAATAACTGTAGTAATGCAACCTCTTTCAAGAACCATCTGGGATGCTGCTGTTTATAAATCTATTCAAAACATTTTGAATTAAATTATACTTTCTTTCTAAACCATATCTTAGAAGTATTCATCTCAGGCACTTACTAACGGTTGCAAGAAGTGAACACTTCATTTCTTTGTTTCCTATTAGTAAGAACTAATTTTTTATTTGAAATCTGTAATCTTTCAAAAGAAAATCAGAAATTTAGTTTTCCTTAGCTTGAAGTGTTTAAAAGGTAAAAGATAAAACTAATTTTCCCATTTAATGTATTATGACATGGTACTAGACAACCTAGAGGGATAGAATCTAGTCTTTCCAGAATAATTTGATGGAAAGCAGCCATGCTGCATAAGTGGAAGTCATGTTAAATGAATGCAAGAGCAATTCACAGAGATTTTCTCTAGTTTGTTCACATATTATATTAAATTGTTTGGGCATATGTTGAAAAAAATCAATGATTTTAGTTTACACAATCACCACATTCTGAGATAAAGGGCACTGCTTAGCCAGGTAAAGGGAAGAATAGTGTGAGTAGATAAAATCAGATAAAGTATATAATTATATATATACTGACATTATATATGTATACATATATATGTACTGTATATTACATATGTGTATATATACACATATATAATATATATGCTAGTATTTAACACACTTTGAAAATTCATGTACAATAAATACTTTTCAAAAAAGATTAGTATATCTAAAATGAAAAATTAATGATTTTTTAAAAGTTGTACAGAAAACAATGGCTGGCATAACTGCATTAGAATACTGTTATCAGACAAGTATGGAATTATTAAATTTGACACACACAAAAAATATGATGGTAAAAACTCAAGTCCTGGCCACCTGGGAAAGGAGCAACATAGAGCCTGGGTTAAAGCAGCCAATCATCATGTTTAGGATGATCATCACATCAGTTTATTCAGACACAGTGCTCAGAAACAAAGTACTGATGGTTGTGTCATACCTGATCATTAAGAAAAATATACAGCTTATACATTCATATACTTTTTTACTCCCAGGGTTCACAGAGCTATAATTTGTCAAAGGCATGGCTGATAATCTATCACTTTGGAATAACTTCTATTTATAGGCAGTAAATGCAATGCAAATTATGAATAGCGAATACAGAATGTCAAAGTATGAGTGATCAGAACCCTTGTAGTACAGGCTTCCCCCAGCAGGTGAGTGTTCCAGGAACCCATCTGTGTAAGTGTACTTGCCGGTGTTGTGGTGAGAGGCTGCATTTGGCTTCAGAGAATTTTTTTGAAGACTTTCAACAGGTTTGCCCATTTCATAACGGATGATTTAGAGCACACCTGCCCATAATGCACTCCTCAGAAGCTTTTAAACAAAAAATGGCATGATGCTGCCCCACCCTCCTTTTTTCATTTTTATTTCCCAGAAATGAAAAATGTCCTCAAAGGGAATGTTTTGCAAAGGCATAGTGACCCACAAGTTCAAAAACTGTTTTGAGAATGGAAAAAATCTTGATAGATGTATTAACTCAAATGGAGAGTACTTTCAAGGTGACTGAAGTTTAAACATGCCAGAACAAATACACAATTTTTTAATAAATAAATTTCAGGTTTCTTTGGGTCCCCCCTTGTAATATGCTAATTATACATTGCCTTTCCAGCTTTTGGCTAAACATCATCATTAAAGAAAACTTTTAGTAGTTACTAGAAGTCTGAAAACAACTAACAGTGAAAATATTGCATGTTTGTATTATTGCTAAAAATGTCTCGATTTCCTTTAAAACTTTTGAGTATCTTATTCTCATTTACTTTACCACATTTCTATTATTACAGATATATATTATGCAAAAGTAGTTCTCTGCTTATTTGGGCCAAAAATACGGAATTTTTGACAGAGACAATTTAATGGAGAAATGAACAAATGTGAAGCCCTAAAATTGCAGGCAAATCAAAAATGAATATTATAATAACATAATGACAGTCAAGGGAACAAAGATTTAAACTAAAATATTAAACTCTAAATCTACAGCATCAAATCTTTTTTTCTCTCTCTTCCATTATTCATCCCTGTGGGGAACACCCAACTTTTACCCACAGTAATTCAGAAGCACTGGTCCTGAAATTGAGGGGAAAGACATCAATGGCCATAATTGAACCAGTGGCTTTCCTTTGAGAGCATATTTGATTGGCATAATATAAAAATAGAATACACATTTAGAAATAGACTTAAAACTGCTTTCAAAATGGGGACTAAATGGTTCGTGAGATTGATGAGACAAAGATTCTATTACTCCAATCACTGGTTTGAGTCTAGGATACATGAAAGTGACTAATTCATTTCCATAAGACAATTTTAAAAAATGATGTGGTATAGTGAGTTAAAGTCTTCACACAGATTTCTTCCAACAAATATGACTAACTAAAATCAAAACTTCCTTGAAATATATATCCTGTATCTTGCAGGTATTCTCAAAATATTTTATATTTGTGATTATAAAATCTTCTTACTCTGACCACCTGTACAAATGCTTGCCCAACTGCCATTATATCAAGTATTGTGTGGAAGGTGGTAGTCATGACCATGTTAGATCATATGGTGCCTGAAGAATTATC
>PVIW01006965.1:0-79001 GCA_004026585.1 Noctilio leporinus | reverse complement strand
TGAGTGTAGTAGTGTCGGAATCCTGAATAAAATGGGAGAGTTTTACATGTATACTAATTGATAATATTCTCAGTATTTTGTCTCACTACTTCTCCCAGACTTTTCTGTAAGCTCAACTACTTGGTTTGCAGAGTTAGTCATTCTTTAACAATTTTTAAAAATTAGTTTGTAGATTCCATTTGCTAAGGAAATTAATATCCGAAGTAATGTTAACATTAAATATTCCATAGGAAAAGAGATTCACTAACATACCTTGTAGTTACTAGGTTTGGGCTTCTTTTAATCATGGAATAATCTTTTGTATTGATGTACAATGTGATGAATGACTTTAGCTGTATGAATATATAATTATACTGCAAAACATTTTGCATCCCTTTCATGACCTAATTTACAAATGTTAAAAACTGTGTTGTAAATTTGCTTTGCTGTTTAATAAAAAGCTGTTTCAGAGGTAAAAAAAAAAAAAAGACTTCTGTCCATGGAGCTTTTCCAGAGAACAGACAGAGACACTTGGTATATTTTGTTTACTTCACTGTGGCATGTGTACTGCCTTCCCCCAGGGTGCAGTAAGCAGGGTTGATCAACACCCAGAGAAGCTCGGAACCACTTGTTCAGATTCATTGACCTATAAGAAATCTGCTATTTCTTTTCTAAGATTCTCTTTTTACTTAGCGTATATGAGTGTGTCTACTTAAACTGTGTTCACTTAGTACATTTATAATAAAATCAGAACTGGATTTGAAAAACAAATTCTAAAATATCGATGAAACTGAGAATTGTACAATTGGTCCAAGTTAAAAACAAAGCATGAATTTTATTCTTTTTCACTTATGCTTTCATCTGCTTTTATTAGTTGTAATCTCCACAGTGATACTATATATCCCATTGCATTTGATCAAAATAGTTTAACTGTTTTTTTTTTTGTTTGTTTGTTTGTTTTTAGCCCAGGTAGCTGATTTAAAAAGATAATCATTTTTTTCTTGACTACATTATATTTTTAATAAATTTCTTTAAAAGTATACATTGAGGCATGACTTCTTAGAGTTTTGCTTTTCAAAAATACATTTGAGAGTGAAAAGAAGGGGGAACCTTTAATAATTGTCCCAGGGCAGCAGGCTTAATTAGAGTGGGATGGTCCTCTGTCAACGGGGACATATGCATATCCCCCACCAGTTGCCTTGGTGCCTGAAATTTCTACCATCACAACGTTTCAGATTCTGACACTAGGAATACCCTCTTTGAATTATAGGTGAATTACTTGGGGACAGTAATACATTAATCTACTATCAGTCATTAACAGTTTAAAAGAAAGTACGTAAGTAGTTGACTTGCTTCAGAGATGACTTTAGACTGGAAATCAGCAAATGTTTTCTATAAAGGGCCAGTTAGTAACTATTTTAGGCTTTGGGGACTATGCGGTTTCTATTGTAACTACTCAATTCTACTTTTATAGCAGAAAGCAACCATTAACAATATTTAAATCAATAACAATGTTAAAATAAAACTTTATTTATAAAAACAGATGGTGGGCCATATTTGGCCCACAGACCATCTTTTGTCCACCCCTACTCTAGAAGCCTGGAAGTCTATATCTTAACATGAGCCGAGGCCCATGTGTATGTTGTCTTAAAGGCCCAATATTCTGGTGAGTATGAAGGTTAATTTGGTTGTATACCTATCTCGGATTGCCCTACCAGCTTGGCTTCCACCAATATAGCTGGGCTCATGAAGATGGGGTTCAGACTAGGATTTCTGTGATAATCTTACACCCCTTCTAGAGAAAATTTGAAGCCCTTTATATTCAGATGGCCTGGAAACAGACGAACTTGATACACCTTATGCAACCGAGGCTGATATTTTGCCACGTTCTTGATCTTATCTGGCTTACAGTCAGCAGTGGGTTGGTCCTCACAATTTCATTGCTCTCTTGATGGGACTCAAGCCTGCTCCTCTTTTATTCTCATGTGGTCTGCTATCAGCTGTAGGTTCTCAAATATTGTATTTCTTTTACCCACCTTTCTAGATCCCCTTTCAATACCTCTGAAAAATACTCTTCTTCACAACTTAATGGTGCATAATAGCTTTGTTCAAATGTAATTAGTTTTACATAAGCATATTTATATTATTTCATGTGTAAAAGTATTTTTATACACTTCTATGCAGTTTCCAATTATGTAAGTACTTAATTTCCTCTTTGTTTATACTTTTCCTCAATTACCAAAAGCATTTTAGACACACTTGAGAAAAAAAAAATGCAAATTTCATAGTGAATAAATATTTTGTGAGTGCTTATTATGTGCCAGGCACATAATAGAATGAAAGGCAAAATTTTAAGTAAAAATAAGAAAAGAGAAAGTGCATGTTGCAAACAAAACCAAATCAAATCAACAAACACAAAATCAAGCTAAGCTGCAAAAAGATAAAACTTTGAACCTAAAGCTTTGCTCTGAAAAGCTTCCCAAAAGTCAAGGTAAAAGAAAATTAATGGATATTATAATTCATTTGGTTTAATAAAAGGAATGATATCAACTGATCAAGAAACTTTTCCTGACCTATAAATTGAAATGTTTTCCCCTTCAAAACATTAATTCTTTTAAAGTTAAAGGCTTATTTACTGATTTTTTTTTTTTTTTGTAACTATCTATACTATTCGGTACTTGATATACATTGGGTAATCAATATTTAACCAAAGCCTTGTGGACATTAGTATTATCCTTATTTTTCCTCTAAAGACATAGGAACATAAGAATTATTACACAAGGTGTGAAGTTAGGGGATACCATCTATAATACTGCACTCATTTATGCCATCAACTACATATTTGAGGGTTCCCCAAACCACCTCAGTCTCAGTAATTGGCCAGAAGGACTCACAGAATTCATTGAAAGTTGTCATACTCATGGTTATGGTTTATTATAGGAAAAGATAAAGATTAAAATCAGCTACGAGAGAGACACATGGGCAGAGTCTCAGAAGGGTTCTGAAAGTAGAGCTTCCAGTTGTCCTCTCCCCTTTGGTCATGGGTAGCATGAACTTCTCCCAGCAATGTGTGACAACATGCATTAACCTCAAGGGCTGCCTGAACCTTGGCATCCAGAGTCTTCACTGGGACTTGATCACCAAAGCCCAGCTGGCCACCCACATAGTTGACCTCAGTCTTCCTCTCCTCCATAGGTTAACTGATCCCAGGTGACCCAAAGACCCCACCCTAAGTCACATTGTTGGTGTGGCTCAAAGCCTCCACTCTGAATTAGTTTGTTACTATCTGGCTGGTCCAAGGCACCTGAATAAACAAAGACACTTTTCTCAAAACTACAGTAGATAGTCCAAGGGCTTAGAGATCACCTCTCAGGACCCACGAACAAAGGGTAGGGTTTTGTTCAGACCTTTCTTTGGGTAGGGTTAACTCTATTACACACCGCATGGCTCGTGAATCCAGTGTCTGACTTTGATCAGCATGTGTCCTGGGCTGGTTTATTGGGGGACATAACTAGTACTCTCCTTGATATGGAGTGCTGAAGTTGAAAGATGCATAATCCTCGACTTTCTCTTTGTTTATAAAACAAGACTTTAGGAGATAAAACAACAAAAATGTTAGACTTTGAGGTTTCCCCCCGGCTTGCATGTGATTTATGTTGGAATTAGAAGTTCTAATATTTTAGAAAAATGTATTTCTTCCTTTTGGTAGTTTTTTTTAAAAGTTCTTCCTTATATTTCAAGAGTTCACACATTCTGACATTTTATCAAGAGGTCCTTTTTAAATTTTTAATCTTATCGATTCTCTTTATGACTCCAGATCTGTAACTATTATAGCTATAAAATTCCAGGATTTTCTATTCCACTTTTTATCTTTTGTAAGCCACTATAACTCAGCAGCTTATATATATATAATTAGATATATAATATATATTATATATATATATTAGATATATAAAATATATATTTTATATATCTAATATATTATATATATATGTGTGTGTGTGTGTGTGTGTGTGTGTGTGTGATTTATATTATGTTTTAATTTCTGGACATTTCCCACATTTGTTTTCATAAGTGTTTTCATAAGGTTTGGGAAGTAGTTCACTTATTATTCCAGGGATCACTACATTTGAGGAGCCAGGACCAATTAAGTTCCCTACCACAATAAGCTCCATGCACGCAGGGATTTTTTTCTTTCACTTTACCATGTGTAGCCCTAGTGCCTATTACTCTACTTTACACATACAGACAATAAGTATTTACTGTGTCAAAAAACTGTTTTCAAAATGTTAATAAACTAATCTTTGTACAAATCTAAAGCATGCATGTATCAAAGATTTATAAAATCATTAATGAGAGAAATCACGAAGGTGGTAAAGACAGTTCTAAGACATGCACTGAGAGAATGCTGGCGTAAGATTGTTAGGTTAGATTTTAAAATTGGTTACTATCATCCAGGACAACAAATTTTTTTTACTGTGGGCATACATTTTCTACTGTAAAGAAATCATTTGCACTTCTGTGTAAATAAACTATTTGCATAGCTATAGGATAAAAAAAGTCCACGTGTGTAACATAAGAACAGTTTGCTGTTGCCTCGTGGGTTTCTGTGCCAGCAATCATCCTGCTTGCTTTGAACTTTTCCCAAGTTGCCCATTCTGGGTCTCCATCCTCAACATGTGCGTTCAGGCCAGAGGCCTCGGGATAACTTCCCCAGTTTACCTCTTCCCTCTTAGGTTTGACCCAGCTACATTCAAATGACCCAACGATACTGTTTCCTGAGTAACACAAGTTGCCATACCCATGATCCTCAATAAAGACAGTTACCACATGAGTTTTTGCTCTGCCATTTCCCTGCTTGCAATCTGAGCTTTGTGCAACTTTATGTGATTCTCTAAGCATGTAAAGTCTCCCTCCTTAGGACCAGCAAGTATAATAATTCTTTTTTTAATTCCACATGTCTTTCTGAGTATAATTTCTGTGACTGTGTTAGAATAATCTTTAAAGACCCCACAAGGGAAATTTACTCCCCCCATTTACAACCCAATTTGCATGTCTGTCAGTTTTTGAGAAATTAACATCTATCCTTTCAGAGTTGTAAAGCATTATAATCTATAGTAAAACGTAAACCCAATGAAGTATTCTGTTATATTGAAGAGCTAAATCTGCATCAATCAGATCAGGAAATGAAAAGATGTATCTTTCTTGATTTCCAAATGAAGAAGCAATTAATAGTCTGTTAGTAATGTGATTAAGCCAAGTGTTTTACTTCAAGTTATTTTTAATCTCTATTTATTCAAATTCAGGCGTATAGTAAGCACTCAATAAATATTTGTAGAATTAATAAATAATGGTAGTGTTTGCATTTATTTAACTGTTCTAGCCAAAGGAGTCATGTTCAAATAATTTGCTGTTGTAAGACAATTTGCTCATGCTTATGAGAGGAGTCAGTAGTGGGGAACCTGGGAGTGTGGCATCAGGTTGACATGCTTCAAATCCCAACTCTGCAATGCATTGATTGTATGGTTTCCAGGGAACCACTTAACCCCTCTAGCTTTAAGTTTCCTTCAATAAAATAAAGATAATAACATGTACCTTTGCTGGGAAGTTGTAAGCATTTAATACATATGTAAAGGACTGGCCATAAAGTATGCAAATTGCTTCATATGGATTTGCAATAAAATGGTGCGATAGAGTTGTCCTAGTTCAGACTGCTGAAACAAATCACCATAGATTGGGTGGCTTAAACAACAAAGATGTGTTTCTCATGATTCTGGAGGCTGGGAAGTGCAAGACGAAGGCACAGGCATGTCCAGTGTCTGGGGAGGGAACTCTTCCTGTCTGCAGAGATAAGATGCCACCACCTTATCGCATCCTCACGTGGCAGAGAAAAGAGGGAGAAGCAGGCGCTCTCTGTCTCCTTATAGAAGCATTAATGCCCTTATGAGGCTTCACCCTCATGATCATTAAAGCTCTTCAAGACCCCATCTCCAAATACCATCACCTTGGGGATTAGGGTTTCAACATATAAATTGCAGGGGGTACAAGCATTCAGTTTATCTCAAAAGCCTAAAACATGTTAAAGAATTTAAGAAAAGAATTTACTGTCATCTAACAAAATATGGAAAGAAATCATAAATAAGAAAATTTTTAAAAATTTGTGACATTTTCCCATTCTGCAATAATAAATGCTTCTACTTTTTATCTTATTATCTTATTGCTTACTTTAAGAATTGTTTGAGGAATTTATTATTTGGTGAGAGCAAATAGTCTCTTTGTGGCTTCCTGGCCTTGTGAGATCCAAGAACATTGTAGCTGGATCAGGATTTCTAAGTGACTGGTTTCTGTCTAAGTCCTCAAGACAAGTGTTCCAGTTACCTTTGCTGTAATTGGAAAGCCTCAAAACTTAGAGGCTTAAACCAACCGTGTTATATGCTCAGAGATCCTGTGGATCGGACATTTGGAGAGGGTATAGGAAGGACAACTTGCCTCTTTCCAGGCTATCTGGGGGTCACAGTGGGAAAAACATGGAGATCAGGGCTCAACTAACTGCCTGAAAACTGGAATCATTTGAAGGTTTGTTTACTCATATGTCTTGTGTCTGGGCTGGGATGGCTTAAGCACTGGAGTAGCTGACCAGAGCATCTACCTGTGGTTTCTCTGTATGGTTTGGATCCTTTTTAACATAGTGGCCTCAGGGCATTTGGACAGCTTGCATGATGACTCAGGAGTCTAGGCACAAATATTCCACCAGATGAGACAGAAACTGCATTCCCTTTTATGACAATCTCAAAAGGCAGATAGCGTCTCTTCCATAGACTGTTGGTCAAAGTGGTCAGAAGCCCATCAGATTCAAGGAAAGAGAAATAGACCTGCCACCTGGTGGAAGGGTGGTGGGTCACATTGTAGAGATGTGGGGTAGCAGATATTGTTGTGCTATGCTTAGAAACTAACATTTGCCACAATGAGTGACTTTGAAAAGACTTAGTTCATGTTAGAATACGAGATAAAATATGTTCTATAGTTGTCCAGATTATTTCTTTGCAGTTGAGCTATTTTTACTGCTCTGCATTCAGCTAGTCACACACAGTTTTCATTGTGCTGGGCTTTTCTTTTAGCTTTTTCCTATTGCTGCATTTTCTTAGTTGGGTTCACTACCTCACTGATAAATCTTTTTAAATATTTAATCTATTTCCAGTTTTCAAATGATTTCTCAGGTGCCCTTGTAAGTGTTTAATTTAGAAGGCTTGTGAAGCATGACTACATCTGGCGAAGGCAGAGCTACATGTCAGCCTTGGAAACACCCAGTGACATTCAGATGACTCCTTTCAGTATAAGGAACTCATTTTTCTATCATGTAGAGTGTCTTGTCAAAAGAGGGCTGGAAATA
Organism: Noctilio leporinus; assembly: GCA_004026585.1. NCBI lineage: Eukaryota > Metazoa > Chordata > Mammalia > Chiroptera > Noctilionidae > Noctilio > Noctilio leporinus. Next base: position 71,632 of record PVIW01006965.1, on the reverse strand, counting down.
GTGCCTTTCCTACTCAACATTTTTAGTAGTCAAAGAAACTTCTGACATAGGACCTGGTTTATAGTAAGAACTCAATAGTAGATAATGATAGGAAAAATTACCTTTACCTTTTTTGTGACCATAAATTTTCTTTCAACGCAATAAATCTTGATGCTGCTCTTTCACTGGGTGTGCTGATTTCCCTGGGCAGGTCAGAGAGGAGGTGTCCACAATCGGGATGGTCCTTGAAGCAGGTGGTTTCCTCTTCTTTACCCTTGGCAGTGGCTGCAAAACATCCACTTCAGAGCCATGATAAGCCAGGGAAGGTAACTTGAGGACCTTGAAGTTGACAGAGGGTATCCTTTCTGAAAGGTGGTTTGTCTTTATGGAAAGCGATTGGGTTGTTAAGAAAACAGAAAAAACAAACAAAACAAAAAAAAACCCCTCAAACGAAATGTCCCTTTGCCTGACCACCATAGAGTAGTACACATCTGATTATAAAAATATATACTGTATATATTTAATAAGATGTAATAAAACTTTGAAATGTATATTGTGTAAAAAGAAATTACAAATATAGGATAGAATTTTCTTCTTGCCCTTGAGATTTCTTCATTTAAAATCCTTCTTTAATATTTCAAGTATTGTAATAGCTATTATAAAGATGAAAACTATTTATTGCATTGTTTTAAACTGTGGGTAAACCTTAATTAACTAGAGTTTATTATTTTTCTGTGTGCCAGGTGGTGAAGTTTACCAAGTCCTTTGAATTGATGTCCCCAAAATGCAGTGCTGATGCTGAGAGCAGGTACGGCTTGTGAATTTCAGGTTTGTGTTTTGATCCTTGTCTTTGGTCCTTGGTGTTGGCAGCATTGCATATATTCTTTGAGGATTGAAGTTGTTATTTCTTTTTTTCTTTTTCTTTTTTCTTTTTTTTTAAGATTTTATTCATAGTTTTCACAGAGAAGGGCAGGGAGGGAGGAGGAAAGAGAGAGAAGCATCAATGTATGGTTGCCTTTCACCTGCCTCCAGCTACAAACCTGGCTGGAGACCTGGCTTGCAACCTGGTTATGTGCCCTGACTGGGGAATTGAACCAGCAACCTTTGGGTTCACAGGCTGCCACCAACCCACTGAGCCACACCAGCCAGGTATTAGAAGTTGTTACTTCTTGAGTCTGGCAGGTACAGTCAAATATCATCACCGTTTTGCATTTCAGGGCTTAGACAAAAACTATTTATATCTATATACATGTAAAACTGCTAATGAATAGTCAATTTTTAGTTATTTCCCAACTATGTGAACAGCCTAATTTTCTGCTTTATTCTGGCTCTTCACTGCTGTTCCTTCCCTTTGTTTCCTTACAAACAAAGGGATCTGGGCAACAGCATCCCCTGGGGAAAAAAAATGAGAGTTTCAGTAATTCATTTTTTGTTCCCATTGGTATCTTTGAGGCTGAAACAGGGTAAAAGTGAGGGCTGGGAACAATCAGTGAATTTTTGTTAGTTTTTTTCACTGCCCTAAATAATAGCTGGGCTGCTATGAAAATGGATTCTCTCTGCTTTTGTCACATATAGAGGAAAAGCTAAAAATGGTAAAATTGACCCAAAAATGCAGAAATATGGAGAAAGATGAGTAAAACACTCATGACAGAGTGATGATGATAATGACACTGACAGTAAGATGAACAGCTCCCATTCTTTGAGTGCTAAGTATGGCAAATACTATTTTAAATGTTTTACATGCATCTAATCCCCAAATAATTCTATGAAGTAGGCCTCGTACCCTGGCATGACAGAGGGGAAAACCAAGGTTCAATTAATATCTACTGGGTTAATATATCCTAAATCTTGCTCATCAGTCACAATCAAACATGGAGAGCTTGGTAGAAACTAAATTCTTGGGATCCAAACTGAGACATTTTGATTCAATATATTGAAAGCAATCTTTAGGAAAAGATCTATATATTCAAAAAGTTCCCTGGGCAATACCTGTTTCAAAGGTAATTTGATTTCTATATCATTGCCTTTAAGTTTAGAAAATAGAAATCAATAAACCAAGATGGACACTTTATTTAGTTACTTTATTTTTTATCAGGTGCCTGAATTTTAAACGAGGCCTTTACTACATACTATATAATTTAATTTATCAGATGTTCTTGAAAAGGCAAAATGATAAGAACAAGAAGCTGATCAGTAGTCATTAGGAGCTGGAGATGGACAGGGGGTTTACTATGAAGGGGTACAGGGGAATTTGGGGTTGTGATGAAACTATTCTATATTTTGTTTATGGTAGTGATTAAATAACTGCATAACTGTACATTAAAAATGTGCCTGTAAATTATACTTTAAAATTGGAAGAAAGAGACCTTTGTAAGAGGTTTTTGTCTTTTGGAAAATGTATTTACATCTATATCTAATGTTAACTAATCTATACTTAAAAAATTTAGACATAGAAAATTATTGGTGGTGTACTCAGTTTTTCTAAAAATTTCATGCAAAACGACATAAAATATATTAGAGAAAAAAACTCTGTTCCTGCTTACTACTTTAGCTAGACATGACCTAAAAGAAGTTATCTCTTTCATATATGAGGGGGAGAAGCTGTATAGAATTGTTAAAACACAGCCTTTGAAATCTTAATACTTCAATATTGTCCTTTTGTATACTGCTGAATGTGTCTTCATAGTCTCTGCTGAGTTCAATATTTCTGGTCTTTTGATATATTTAATGCCAAAAGGACTTCCATGTCAAAATGAAATGACCCAAGGCCCAGACTGCCCTTGGCAAACTTCATAATAATGAAGAGAGAAAGGTCAGATTTTCTTAAAAAAAACTTTTGAGAAGTGCCTTTGAACTTTGACATTATGAGATAGTCCTCTTTATCATTCTATTTATGGCCTTTAAATTAATGTAGAATGTTCATTCATCTCAAAAGACCTTTCCTGCATTGTCTAATAATTTTCCTCATGTCAACATGGGATCCTTTGGTCATTTATTGGGACTTATAATGAAAAAGACAATTGGCTCTAGCATTTATTTCACCAATAGCCACATAAGAGACATTGACACAGGCCATGAGTCTACACATCACAGCCTGCCCTCAACACCTTGTAAATCCTTCCTTTAACCTCTCATTACTTAACATCTTCACTATAGATAATGTCCATTGGATACCTTAGTCCCTGAACATCATTCAGAGTTATAATATGAGAGCGTTTGAAGGTAATGTCTGTTGCTTAGTGCCCCAATGTTTTAGGATACTATTTCAATTCTGATGAACTCTGGTTTAAGTCTTGCTTAGTTTTATACAGTCTTTAAAGACTTCTAAAAACCAATCTTGTTGTGGACTCATCGTTTCTATTTACTGCCTTATGTGGCTAATGCCTTTGTCATGGACAGACTCCTTTTGGTCTCCATGTAATTAAGACAAAATCCCCTCACAACTACGCCTGTGGTAAGATTATCACAAAGTCACAACGGGCTTCTTCCAGTAATGGGAAGTTCTGATTGTTAGAAAGGCATGTTAGAAAGGTGTTTAAATTACATTCCTATAACTTCCACCTGCTTGTTCTAAATTTGTTCATTGGAGATAATTATTCTCTGACTAACTTTATTTCTTCATTCAATAGCTATATATTCAGTACCTATACTCTGGGCTGGATACTCTGATAGGTAATGGGGCTACAGAGAGTTTTTTTAAAAAAAATTAGCAGCCTCAGCCCTCAAGAATCTCAAGGTCAACTTATAGAGAGGGGTAGGAGTAGGTTAAGAATACAGTATAAGCATAACCAGATTTTTCCAGACCTCCAGACGATGGGTATAAATAAAGTCCTGTTAATTGTGATAATTTATACTTGGCTGTTTGGTCATTTTTCCCTTGTAGTTTAAGTCCCACCCTTTGCAAAAGCCACTCTTAAAGTAGTTCTGAGAATCCCTGACATTTTTTAAAAACAACAACAATTTTATTGTTAACTCATCATTTCTTCCAAGTGTTCACCCTTAAATCTCCCTCTATACATGGCAGAACAGGGTCTGCTAAGCATGGGCTACTTTCCCCACCTCAGAATTCCTGTGGGCATAACTGGACTCCTTACCAGTGTGGTGCCAAAACTCCACTGGCACTATCTCAGATGCCCTGGTGACCTTTCCAAATCTGAGCAAGGCTGGCACTTTGTGCAGAAGCAGGAAGAAGGGTCACTTTCTTTACCATGTTTTATAGCTTGTTGCATGGCCACAGCACAGCCCTTTCATTGAGGATCACTTGTATGTGATGAATAGTGTCTCACCTATTGCTTTCAGGATTTTCTATTTGTAAGCAACTTTCTATAGTTTGATTGGGATGAGTTTAGGTATCGTTCCCTTGAGTTTATCCTACTTGGGGCATGTTGAGCTTTATGCATATTTTTTAAAGATTTTATTTATTATTTGTAGAGAGGGAGGAAGAGAGAGAGGCAGAGAGGAAGAGAGATATCAATGTATGGTTGCCTTTCACCTGCCTCCAGCCACAGACCTGGCTGGAGACCTGGCTTGCAACCTGGTTATATGCCCTGGCTGGGGAATCGAACCAGCGACCTTTGGTTTGCAGGCCAGCACCTTATCCACTGTGCCACCAGCCAGGGCTATGCATGTATTTTAATCAAATATGGAAAGTTTTCATATTTGAATCAAATATGGAAAATTTGTAGCCATTCTTTATTCAAATATTCTTTTTGCTCCGTTTCCTCTCTCCTCTCCTTCTGAAATTCCCATTACACATATGTTCATAAGTTTGAGACTTCATGTCTTAAATTCTTTTTTGTTATGTTCCTAAAACTAGATATTTTTAGTTATCTTCAAGTTTGGTGATTCTTTCTTCTGGCTTCTCAAACCTGCTGTTGAGTCTTCTTAGTGAATTTTCATTTCGCTGATTATACCTTTTAATTTCAGATCTATGATTTGGTTCTTTTTAAATAATTTCCATCTCTTATTGATATTCTATATTCAATGAGACATTGTTATATTTTCCTTTAGTTTTTTTTCCATATGGTTTTCTTTTGGTATAGTAGATCATTTAAATTCTGTGTTTACTGAGTTCATCTGGGCTTCAGGGAGTATCTACTGACTTTTTTCTTTATACTTGCCCATTTCTTTGTACATTTCATTATTTTTTTCTTAACAACTGAATATTTAAATAGTGTGAAAACACTGGGAATTATATTTGTTCCTCACTCACTCCATGTTGTTGTTTCTATATGTTGCTGTTATTGTTATTGCTATTGCTCATTGTTTAGTGACATTCCTGAAGTTCTATTTCTTGTAGATGACAACGGAATCCCTTCTAGGTTAGCTTAATTGTCATCTAATGATTCAACAGAGATTTGCTTGAAAGCCGGGAGCCATCTTCCATCCTTGCTGAAGGCGGAGGGGGATAGTGAGGGGGATCTGTATGCCTCTGGGGGATACCTTCAGTAAAGTGAATGCTCTGCAGGCCTGTAGTAGGGTCATGAAACTGAATATCTGTGCTTGAAATTGACTTGAAACTGACTTGAATTTGACTAAACAAAGACTCTGCAACTTAACTGCAAAATTTGCATACCTCAGCTAGCCTCCATAAACCTGGGAAGGCAGGGTATAAATATCCCAACAGATTGAATGAAGCCTCTAGTTCAAGCTCTAAACTCCAGCAGTTCCCATTCAGACTCTTGACCACCATTTTCACCCCTCACCCTATCTAATAAACCCCATTTCTACCCTTCTCTTTGGGTAGAGTGCCAGGTAATGACTTCGTTTATGTGATAGGAAGTCTACTTAGCTTCCACCTCCTGCTTACACAGAACTTCAAGGTCAGCCAGGGTTGAGAGATTAGGTCTTTCTCAGGTTTTTCCTGGGCATCTATACAGCTCTATAAGTGAGCATGCCTTTCTAAATTTCCAGGAATCTGTCAGAGCTTTTCAAATCCTCCTGGAAATACTTCTTTCCCATGTTTCTCCTAGGAAGTTTTCTTGTCAGCTTTTTGTTAACCATTGAAAAGGCAACTGTTAGGCCAGCCTAAGGCAGTTGCAATGTTAAACAATTACTGACCCCTCACCCCCCACCCTAGTCACAAATGCCCAAAGGGTAAATTCTGCTCACAGTGGGTGAGCTCCAAGCTAGGCCCAATAAAGCTCTGTGAGTGGAGATTCCATGGAGCTGCCAAACAAGTCAAATAATGGCAATTTTCTGGGGTAGGATTTATGGGGAACTCCAAATCAGTTTTTCTGTGCCTGGTCTTCACAGATTAGGATTATGAGACTTGTTTTCCCAGCTACCCTAGAGCTAAGGAGAGGGAGATGGGAATAAATTAGTTAAAATGTCACAAAACTTTCTGTCTATACAAAGATTCAACTGTTTTTCTTGAATAAACGCTCCTTGGATTTTTGGAAGCCTTTCATTAATTTTCAGAGTTCTCAAAAAGCTGCTTTAAAGCTTTTTTTGCTAGTGTTTCCACTGTTTTTCATGGAAGAACAAATTTTCAGTGGTTCTTACTCTGTCAGTTTGAAAGGTTTCTCCTCTTTTTACCTTATTTTAAATTTCTCTATTGCCTACAGAAATAGGGAGTGTTGACAAACTTAACATACTGATATAAGACAGAATATTTCCACAATATATTATGAATATATCCTCTTTCTTCTACTTTCTTCATGGATTTTCTTTCCTGTATTCTGCTAAGAAGGATGTGCTAGGAAACATGAGATGGTTGCTTTGTATAAATAAAAATATGCTACCTATTCTAATTCGAAGGAAATTAAAAAACGCTTTAAAACATTAAAAATTAAAATAGCACCATCACCGCTACCATCAGTCACCTTGGAATATAAGCAATATTTATACTGTTATGAAACTTTAAACAAGAACTTTAGGATTGTGTGTGTGTGTGTGTGTGTGTGTGTGTGAGACTGTTCACGTCTAGCAGATTCAAGGTGCAGAACCTCATTATGCCAATATTTAATGTTGCTAATTGAAGAAGAGAGAACCTGATATCCTGGAGGCTCATTTCTATCCCCTTTCAGTTGTTTAGCAAAGAAGTGGCTCATCAGGTCTGAGTTAGCTCAATGGAAGAAGACAGGACTTGTACCAGAGGCTGAGCTCTGCAGCTCCCTCTTGGAATCAAGGCACTTCTTTACCAGGAGGCTCCATTGTTACAGTCACCTAGATACTTCCTGCATTCTGTCCCATACAGAATGTTAGAGTTTGAGGTGTTACCAGTGAAACATTTCATACCTAACCTAGGCACACCTCTCAGAGAATGGTATCACTGTGATATTTCTGGGTTTGCATAGCTCCCCCAACCCCTAGCCAAATGACCTCATTTTCTAAATGCCCTCCATGACAATAGTAGTGTGTGTGTCCATATCCCATTTGTATGATGCTGATTGCAAAAACTGAACATTAGTGAGGGAGAGGAAATATTTGTAGTGAAGTTGTATCCCTTCCAAACTCAAGAAACTCAAGGACATGTATTTCCTAAGCATTTGTAGTTTCCTTCTTTTCTTTTTCCTGCCTATGAACATGAAAATTCAAATGAAAAACAAACCCTTTCATTACCCCTATTCATTTCAGACCAATGGGCTTGTCACTCTGGTAAAACAGATTAATGAAAGCTATAAAAACATTCTATGAATAATGAGATGAATAAATAAATACTGAGATCTAACATAGTAAGGTAGCCTATGTGGGTCCACTGTCCCTTAGACTGGTGCTACACAGTAAGTAGAATTATAGCAACTTAAAAGCCTTGACAATTGGCTTTTGTATTTGATTCTCTTACTTTGAGTGGCCTCTCATTAAAAATGCTGTAGTTAATATTTTAACACGTTGAGTCCACTTTTCTATTTTTGTCATGTAGACATATGTCTAGGTCTAGTTGGCTGGATGGATATAGCTGCAACACTCTCAAAGAGAGATGCAGAGCGGCTACCTGCAACATCAAGCAGAGTATAATTTTAACTACGTGCTCTATTATCAACAATTTTGCCAGCAAGCATCTTTTCTCTTCATCACCTCTCCGAATCTGACAAGGATGCCACAGTCAAAAATAGTAATCTCTCTCTTGCCCCAGGAAATAAGCAGTTAAGCAGAGCATGTCTTATACTGTAGTGTTTCTAATAAAAGAAATTTGGGGGGTATAAGGAATTGATGGAGAGGTTTCTATGTGCTGTGTACTCTTCAACATTATATTATTGTATCCTTAAAGTAGTCTTATAAAACGAATTTTAGTTCTCTTATTTTCCATTAGGGAAACTAAGAATCAGAGTTATTAAAACTTTACCAATAGTTTCATAGCTAGGAAATGCTTGACCAATATACCAGAAAAAGAAAACTCACATATTTGCTTGGCTGTGAAACCAAGCAGATGCCACCATATGATAAAAAGTTGTAAACATCAACTACTAACAGCAATGCCATGTGACACCTATCTGGGAATCACAATATAGCTCCCCTAAGTGATACCAAGTCCTTGGGGTGATAAATCTCATCATTCTAATTGTACAGCCTGAGGAAATGAAAGATAGAATTGTCACATGGCACCCTACCCAAGGAGACTGCTCAGAGACTAGGCAACAGGAAAAGAAGGGTTTTTAGGGAGGAAGGGTAAGGGGAGGAGGGAAGGGGGAAAAGTGAGGGGAGAGGGAAGTTGCAGGCTGCATGCTGTTGGGGTGTTTATACCTCCGCCTTCCCTGGTTCAGATAGGCTGGCTGAGGTGTGTAAATTTTGTGGTTTAGCTGCCGGTTCTTTGTTTGAATTTCAAGCACGCTGTCTGCAAAACCCAGCTTGCATAGCCTAGGCCGTTAAAACTGTAACTGTGTGGGCTAGTGTCTCCACTGGCTGGCAATGGAGATTTTCTACCCTGTGCAGATGATCCACCTTACAAGAATCAGTCACCAAGCCTTAGTTTCTGATAACACAGAGTGCTTCAAATGAGAGAAATGAGAGTGTGATGAAGTATCCTCAGGCAAGACCCTAAAGGTAAGTCCATTAACAGGCCCTGATGGACTTCAGGATCTTATGAATCTTTGAGCATCCCTACCATGCTGTAAAAATTGACAGCTGGTTAATTACACTTTTGTTACTTTTTATGGTGAAAAGACTTGTTGGGTAACCTTCAAAGATAGACCGAGACCAGTAGGAGATGATTAATTTCCCATTTCTGGGTGTTTGAGAGTCTCCTGCTGAGGGCCTAGCTTTGAGTCCCACTGGCATTGACTTAGTTTCTTAATCTTTTAATTGAAAGACAACTTCAATTGAAGCTGCATAGCTTGTGGCTTCCAGAAGGGTCCAAGGAGAAATAGGCTTATCTACAAAGAAAACTTAAGGAATGGACTTTCTCTTTGTGACCCTAAGTTCAGATGTCTAGTTGAGGAAGCGAAATGGCTAATAAGTACCAGGCACAACCTACAGATCAAAAATAAATTTTTGTTTGCAAAGCACAAAAAAGAAATGTCTATCATAAAGAGTTCTTGGAGTTCCTGACTTTTTACCTCTCTGAATCCAGCCCCCACTGGGTAATACTCAAGCTGCCAAATGGCAATTAACAATCATTACTTAACAATGAGAAAATAGATTGTGTTGAAGCTGATGTTCCTAAACCAATGATCTATTTTTAGTCTATGGTAACAGTTTTTATTAATGATTGTTAACACATCATCAAAGTAAGTGTGTTAATTTGAAGTGCCTGGCGGTAGTCAGCAGGAAGGGTCCAGAAAGTGCTTAGGACTCAGTGGGCTGTTGACATGGACATGGAATAATCAGTATACTTGTGGTTGTGGGTACAAAATAAGTGCATAAAACCACACAATGTATTTGTTGTCCTCTTCTGTTGTAAACTTACTCATCATTTCCACCATGTGTCCTAAGTTTTAGCTCAACTATTTATCACATCAGTACGGGAAACCTCACAATTCTGAAGCTTTGCTCATCATGTGGCTTTGTCTGAAGTGCTCTTACTTTCTCTCCCAGACAAACTCTTACTAATCCTACAAAAAACAGCTTAAACCAACTTCTTTTGTGAAGTGGTTCCCCAAATACAACTCCCAACTCAAACAGAATCGGCCCTTCTTTTCTCTGCTCCCATAATGTCTTGTACATCCTTCCATTAGGGCACTAATCACAAATCATTGTTTGTGAGCTTCCTGCAGGTATGGGCCCTTTAGCCTCAGCCTGTCCCTTTTTCTGTATAGGTTAGGGCATGACTGAGCTGACCATCCATATATAGATGGGTTCCCCTGTGCCAACGCCTTTCAGCAAAAAGTCAAACACTCTCATTGACCACTTCATGCAAGATTTATCCCACTACTGTCTAGCACTTAGTAGGGGGCCAAGCAATGATCATTGTTGAAATAGTCAAGTATTGGGAATCTGTAGTGAAAACAAAAATAGCAATACAGATACAGTCTAATGGTTAACATCATTTTGTTCAGATATTTTGTCTTACAATATAGAGATTCATTTTCAGAATTATAAAAATAGTCCTAAATTTATTTTGATACAGTTTTCTGTGTTTGAACCTTTAGCTAAGATAGGTTTTTCAAACAGATGAGGATGGTGAAGGTTCTTGTTCCAGGGTATTTTATTTTGTTATGTTTTGCTTCACTTGTATTGATTTTTCCCCTACACTACTCAATGACCCTGAAGTTTGTATCTACCTCAGACTCTCACTTCAGGAACAGCCACATTTTCTGTAATAGGGCAATTCTCTTTTATCTCTGCACAGTCAATATGTTAGGGCTCATGAAGCTCTGTTTGAAGTCAGCCTGAGTCTCACACTTGGATGCAAGATGCTGCTGAAGGAGAATCTAAATTTTGGCCCTTTACGGGAAAGCCATTTAAAAACCTGCACCTTCCTATGCACCTGGTTCTAATGAAAAACAAGATAAAGGGTTTGTCTAAGTTCACTTGTTATTATAAATGAAATTAAAGTTGAAATAAGTGGTCATTTTTTACTTTTTAAGGAAGTGTCCCTGAAGTTTATATGACAATTGTATTTGTTTTACTTTTTTTTTTGTACTCTTACACTAAGAATTTTTTATTTTGCTACTGTGTTTTTTCTCTATGTCAGAATTTTTTAAAAGCATCCTCACTGCAGGTGTCACGGTAGCATTATGTCTTGAATGGGAGAAGCTATTAAACGTGGACAGATATTAAAATAAACTTTGGGAATATTTGAATAGTTTCTCAAACAACTTTTGGTTTTCATCAACAAATGAATATTGTCAAGAGTTCTAAGCTATCCTCCCCTCTCTCTATAGTGCGCTGGGATGCAGTAAGTATCTCGACCACATACATGCAAAACCACGAACACCCACACCAGTGATTGCATGCATGAGAAGATTGATAAGCTCCTTTTTCTTTTTGCTGAAAGGAGTTGGTCCACAGGCACAAGGGGCCAAAATACTTCGCAGGGCTTTAGAACAATATTCTTCCCTTAGTACATGAAGCTTTGGGCCTCTAGGAGCCAGTGTCTGCCCTCCCTCAAGAGAATTCGTTCCAAGCAATGGGCTTTGACAAGGGGTCTCAAGTGAAAGAATTATCTCCCTATAGGTGAGGGGTAGGGAGAGGAGTTGAGGTTGACTGTGGTCATGCAGTTCTGTACATAGCAGCTGAGATCCACTGAGCTGATGTGATCTCATTTGTACCCACAGCTGCAAAGTAATCAAATGATTGGTGCATTTCCAAACTGATGACCCTCCTTATCCTGGTTCTGGTCCAAACTGAAAACCTAGGTGTTGGGTTTGCTGGTTTTTGCTATCTCTGGTCAGATTTGGGGGGAGCTCTATAAAATTGGTTCATTCAATTTTGGATATAAATTTAAGTTTCCAAGTGCCTATTAAAAACATAAGACCTATTAGGAACTACTCATCTTGACTTTTTTGAATGGGAAGAAACCACACAGACTAAAAGGACCCTCATAGTCTGAAGGAGCTGACTTATTGGACCTTTAGGAGAGAGCTGATCCTTTTCACCAGATGCACCCCTCAAGAAGCACAAGTTGTTTGGGCCCTTTCCTTTGTGATTCAATTCACAGCACCACATCACAGGAATGTACAAATGGATACTGCCAGGTGCCAAATTTACTTTGGAGATTGTTAAAAAGTGGATACTTTTTAAAAAATGCATGCTACAGGCTAGAAAATATGCAAAATACTTGCATAAATTATTAGTTTAGTCTGCACAATATCTTCATAGTAGCATTATACCTGTTGTATAAGTGAAATGTAAGTAACCTATCTGAGATCATTTTGCTAGGAAGTGGCAAAATAGATATTTGAATCTGACCCATGCTTTTAATCATAAGACAAAATTACTTTTTAAACGAAAAGCCAGGTTTTGAAAGCTTTAATCCAGTGTCATGATTTGCATTACAGTTAAACATTAGGATTTAGAAGGTTAAATTGGTGCAAAAGCCAGAACACGGTACAAATACTAAAGAATGGCAAATCAACCTTCCTGACTGTTGCTCTGAGAATTCTGTCACACTGGGCCTTAATTTATGTCCCTGTGCAACATGGAGCTGAAGAGAGGATAGGTGGTTTTGAGAAAATCTGTTTGCACTGATGCTGCTGTAGATCAGTTCATCTCTTACCTCCTTTCTGAAGCTTTAGCTAGATTGCATCACCTGAAATGATTTCTCCCTCCCTGTATTTTTCCACTTCATGATTGGTTCAGTTGACTTGGAAACTATTCAACACAGCCATGTGTCAAATTTTTACTTGAAATTATGTATTGCTTAAATGTCAGCGTGTTTGTTTCTCATCTCCCCAGCTGGGTAGCGTCCCCAGAAGAGCAGAGACCATAAATTGTACTTTCTAGAAACCACCTCAGTAGTGCCTTGCACAGAGTTAAGCCTACTACACTGTTCAACAACAATTTTGTAATGATTTCAGTATACATGCAGCCTGATATAACCAGATTCTAAGCATGTTTTCATTTAGGGTGAATCTTTTAGGAGCCTCTGCTTAGTATTTCCATCATTACCATCCCCTTTGGGAATTCTGTCAACAAGTGCTGGATTATCAAGCCCAGCGTTTTTTCCTCCCTCTCCCTTTGACTGCACTCTCAGTCAGAAGTGTTTCTTCTCTGCAGCATCTTCCTGAAACACTCTGTGATACTGACTGGCCCTCCTTCTCTTTAAGTGAGAACCAAGTATTCTTGCTCAGCTCCTATGTGTTAGCTCCTTCCCTGAGAGGCCACCAAATAGACAGGATAATCCAGGGCTCTGGAGTCATAGGTAGCTGAGAATTCTATCTCCACTTCAGAAAATTATTTATCATTTCCAAGCCTCTAGCTTACTGATCTGCAAAATGTAGAAAATTGGACTCATCTCATAGGATTTATGTAAGGAGAAAACATATTCACTAAGTGATGCATCCATCTGGGCTCTTGGCCCACCATGGGTAATGGTGAATTTCTTTTCCCTTTTTTAATTTCTTCTCTTTATCCTCTCACCCTTTGTTACTGCCTTTCTCTCCTTTCGTTCCCCTAGATAGAGCTTCCTCTATACATTCTCTCCCTGAGTGGTCTCATCCATTTTATTTTCCTCAAAGATAATCTCAACTCTGTATCAGTGCTTTCAAGTCCTAAAGATTTAATGTAAGTTTTGGTCCTGGGTTTTCAACAATGATTAATGAATTTCAGGGTTACAAAATATGTTATCTTTTGTCATCTCCTCACTCCTCAGATTACTCACTACTGCTAACAGGGCCGCAGACACACAGGATGGAAATGCAAGCCACTGCTGTTTGCCCCCAACCCCTGTGGCATCTCCTGCAGTTCCTCTTGATTGGGCAGCGCCATCACCTACCAGCTAGCTGCACAACCTGAATGTTGTACAAGGACTTTTCCCGCCTTCAGTCTCTCTGAGCCAACCAATTCTTCTTGCTCTTTGTCCCCAGATTAAGTTTCCTAAAATCACAGCTTGAATCATGTTACTTCCCTGGTCAATACAATTAACTGGCTCCTCATTGCCTATAACTGAAGTTTCAGCTCCTTGTTCAACCCCTCCACCTTGAAGCCCTGAACTCCTTTGCAGTAGCCTTTCCCCACAATGTGCATCCTGTGCTCCCATCAAAGGGGAGTCATCAATGTGCCAAGAACTAACCTGATGCTGTGCTGCCGCCGCCTTTGTGTCTTCTGCCCTCAGCTGTTTCCTCCTCTATCCCTGCTTTCCTCCTCACCCCTCCAATCCCTCCTTGCTGAATGAACTCTTGCCCGTCCTGAAAAACCCAGATTAAGTATTTCTGACACTTGTTGATAAAACTGGAGTATTCCTTGGTTCCCCTTCACCACCCTCTGCCTTCCCTTACCCAGCCCTTTTTTTCGGGGTCCTTGCCTGACTCACCCCCAGAGTCTTACTGCAGCTTTTCTTCCCACCACACACCAGGTCAGCACTGTTTTACACTATTTTATCATAGAACACTTTTGAAAAAATGTAGTATGGAATACAGTACACAGCACAGAGTGAATTGACAGACCAGTTAGTTGCTATAAGAAATTATCAGCATTCAATCACACCCTTTGATAAACTTGGAAGTAACTCCATGAAGTGGGATTGTCATACCAGGTCTTTATCACATTTCTCCCCAACCATTTTTTTGCTTTCATTACAGCACAATGTAAAATTTCACTTCTCACAGGTATAATTTAACAAGGAGAAAACAAAACATGGACTTTTTTGGTGTTCCTTTCTTTTTATCTTTTCTTTCTTTTTAGGAAGTAAAAACTTTATTTTATCTTTAAAGTCCTCAGTTGCTTTACTTCTTTGATTTAGGTACCATCTGAAAAATACAAGACTAAGCTTTTCATTAAAAAACTTCCATTTTTTCAGGCAGAGATCCATAGAGATTAAGTTTATGTACTAGCGATGTTTAATAGGAAATAAAGAATTAATAACATTCCCAAAATATGCTGAATTTATCACACAGATCAGCAATCATTATAGGTAAACTGTACTAATGATGGTAAATAACACATATGCTTTCCATTCATTCATGCATATGGTGGCCTCTCCAAGCCAGTCAGTGCCAGTTCCTGGCATTCTCTGTAGGACACAAATTCCACACAGGTGTGTAATTGCATAGCAACAAGGACTATGTGCAGTATTTAGTGTTTTGTTTATGTATAATGCATGTTAGATTTAAAAGGCAACAGAGTTGTTATTATTCTGGCTCTAATGTACTCATCAACATCTGCTGGAATCCACAGAATGTAGTTTGGAAAATATTGTCCTAGTATACTTTCATTCATTTACATAAGTCCTGTTATCACCTCCTAGGCCACAAATCTAACATCCTCCATGAAAATTTACCTTGATGTTGCTAATTTGAACAGTACTCGAATTCGCATATCTGCAGCTACTGGCAGTCAGTGCTCAATGTGCACCTTGGAAGGAAAGGAAGGAGTAGGGTATCTTACTCATTTTAACAGCATTCTATAAAATTGGTGCTTGTAGTAAAAGTGATGTAAGGGTAACTTCACAAAATCACCTAGCATAAAATTCCCAGATCAAATCAAATATGAATATAATTTGAATGACTAATGTTAGGGGTTAAACAGCTTTTCCAGTGAGATTTTGCAAGTAGGAAATGTGTTTTCGTTAAGAAACATACTCTGAGGCTACAAAAATTGTTATGTAATTTTAAGATTACGCATAATCTAGGTGTACTCTTTTGCTACATTTAAAGTTGTATAAATGGACAATTTATTTTCTGATTTTTCTCCATTTTTGGGTTTAATTTTTCTTGGTACCAACCATCTAGTCTATTCAGTTAAGGGGGCGGGCTGGCAAGGTCAGCAGAATTTGTTCCAGTGTCCGTCCCTCAATTTTGGTCATTATCTGATTATCTACTTTATGACTGCCTGCTTTGGGGCCTGAACACAATACAGCGTTGCTCTCTTGATCATGGAGAATCTCTCATTTCTATCCACGGATTTGATTATTTTACATTACAGCAGGTATGTCTTTTTAAAGAAGATCTTAATAATTGCCCCACTATTGTTCTGTGACTAATGCCACTTGTCCCTTTTCAACGAGGGCAGACATTCCTGCTTTAAGTGTAGTTTTATTGGATTTGCTTTCAACCAAACTGATGTTTCTCTCTCTTTTCTCATTGCCTGCCCTGGTGCTCTGATAGTTTCAAAGAAAGCATGGAGAAGCCATCATACTCCGACTGGCTGATAAATAACAGCATTGCAGAGCTCGTGGCTTCGACTGGCCTTCCCGTGAACATCAGTGATGCCTACCAGGACCCTCGCTTTGATGCCGAGGTAAGAGGAGTCCTTTTCTTCAGAGTCTAATGGTTCAATGGTCACTCTGTTGATGGTTTGCTTGTAAAGCAAAAAAGGGACATCATGCAAACTAACAGCAACCCTTGAGTTCCCTGGCAATTCCTTTGCATCTTTCCCCTTTGATCGGAACGTTTGCATTGCCTACTTACTGTTGACTGACAAAAGTTCCTTTCTCTACCCTGATTTGTGGCAATGTGGTCTCTCTTGTATTTGTCTGATGGTCTTTTATGATTAGTCCCATTTCATATTAAATGTACCCATACACAGGTACTCATGCATCAAATGTGTCCATGTATATTTTATATTAATCACAGTTTACAGTAAACAATGAAATAGCTAATAATAAAAATGTGCATATAACATAGTTATTTCCCAATAGATGCTAGAACAACTACTATATTTTTAAAAATTGCTCCCAAGAAACAGTAAATTGGCTCATTATTATTTACTATTAATCATTGTGCTAATACACAGAATATATTAAGGCAGTACAGATTCTTATTTGCAGAAGTTTAAATTTTAAGATAATGTAGAGTATCATACAGAAAAACTTACATGAATTTATACAATGTCTCTACATGTGTGTGTTCAATAAAGTTAAAGTTCCCTTTTAATTTATTGGAGAACTAGGGAACTGAAATGAGTTCACATGGCTAAAGGGCCAGGTAGATAAGGCTGGAGAGGAAAACAGAGGCCCCCCTATTCAGAGGGATGAGAACCGAGTGAAGAGGTTTGAGTATTTATCATGGGCAATGGAGAACCAGTGGCTAAGTTTTCAAATGGGGGAAGAAGCAGAAATTGCATTTTAGCAAGATCACACTGACTACAAAAAAAAGGTAGATGAGTAATGACAACTGCACATTTAATCCGTGCAGCCCTAAGAGGTAGGTGTCCTCATCCCTATTTTATAGACAATGAGAGCTGGTCTGTGACTCTGGAGACAGATAAAGATTCAGTCCTAATTTCAGAATCCACAGCCCTTACACTTCCTTAGTCCTGCCCTGTGCCACTTCCAACGTGCAGAGCGGATCATGATGATGGGGTGGCAGGGAGGCTGGAATCGAAGTCTAATCTCTAATTGCAGTCACATCATCTTTGCAGATCTCTGCAGGGAAATCTTAAATCCCCCAAACTTGCCCCCTCTCCCTAGTTGCCTGGAGCTCTCTTTCACCAGGCTTCCTCCTCCAGGTATTTTCTATTTATTATTGAGCATCAGTTCCTTTCATGAAGTCCCAGAGTGGTTGGGCACCTCTCCAGTGTGCTCCTTTAACTGGCCCAGTGCCCACCGCCCTCCAGCTATCTTCAGTTCTGTTTCATTACATCTAAATTTTGTGTTACTTTCCTTGGGAAAGTGCCCCTCCTGCAAGGAAGAACACCACCACCTTGGGTCTGTGACTGGCAGACTAAAGATGATTCTAGATGTCAATATTTGTACATGTTAACATTGTGACTGGGTCAGGACTGATTTTATAAAGTTTTCCCTTTTGCTATCGTTCTTTCCTCCCTGATTTTGGAGAACACTGAAGAATAGATTTTTAAACAGTTTTATGAAGTGCTCAGTCTTCTATTGTTAACATCAGTAATAGCTGTACAAACTGAAGGCCTTATTATACAGAAACATGGCGAATTGCCAATTCATTGTTACAAAGTCAACAAATTAGATTAGATGTCAAGGATGGATGGTTGATTGCCACCCCACATTATAGCACTAGGTTTGGTCTGGGTTGCTGTTATTCTGCTCTTAGTTTTGGACTATGAAGTCAAATTTTGGAGGAGAGAAAAAAAAGCAGTTAATAAATTATACCATTTTTAAAAGTCGGTTCGTATGTAAAGGCATAACAAAATACAATGCAGTAAATAGCCACCATCTAGTTTAAGAAAAAGAATCCTTATATTGATCTTCCCTAATCTCATCTCCTTTATTTCCCTCACAGAGGTAACCACTATTCTAATTTTAATTTAATATTCCTTTGTTTTTCTGGATAGTTTCATTGCATATGTTTGAATCTCTACCTAATATAGTTATATTTTGCATAGCTCTAAAGTTTACATAAATTAAATTATTCTGTATGTGTTTTTCTGTGGCTTGCTTTTTTATTAAACAAATATTCCCAAGTCTCTTGAACTTGAATTTCATTTATTTATTTTCATTGCTGCAAAGTATCCCATTTTATGAATGTCTCACTTTACTATAGTGAGACATTCATTATAGTATTGATGTACATTTGGATTCAGTGTTTTACTGTTACATATAAAATGCTGAGGATATTCTTGTACATGTTTCTAAGTACACAGGTGCAACAGCCTTTCTAGCACCTATACTTGTGACAATGACATGTTGGTCATAAGCAATAAACATATTCACCTTTACAGGAAATAGAAAATTATTGTCCAATTATTGTTTTATTCTCATGAAAAACAGTAGTGTAGCAAGCACAATTAAAATCTCAAGAATATTTGTTAGTACTACAATATGGCAAGTTTGAAGATATCGTATCCTTTGTCTATAGACTCTTAGCACCCCTCTTCGTGATTGGTGATACAACCCTTTTACATTTTCTCCACTTAACAGTCCATTCCAATAAGGCTCACTACTCCAGTGATCCATAAAAAACCAATGTGGACTGTCCAGCAAAAGTGCAACAGTTATTTCTATGGGGTTGAGCATAAAAAATTCATGCCGTGATCCAGTAGTTAGATGCAATGATGTCTGAAGACAGTAAACTGTGGTAGGTTAAGTAGTGACTATTTTGTGAAATCACATTCCACTCTAAGATAAAATCAAATGTGTGTTTAGACCATCATTATTTCTTGGCTTTCTACCTAAGCATTTTCAGTCTGCCACATAGTCAATACTGGATTTTAAATACAAATCTTAAGATGCATTATACCATGATTTTACATGTTATCTTTGCATGGTATTAGAATTTAAAGTTCTTTTATGTTTCCCTTCTTATGCTGAGGGGAAAAAATGGAAAGAAG
This sequence comes from Noctilio leporinus, assembly GCA_004026585.1. NCBI lineage: Eukaryota > Metazoa > Chordata > Mammalia > Chiroptera > Noctilionidae > Noctilio > Noctilio leporinus. The sequence goes on along the minus strand of PVIW01006965.1, from coordinate 52,372 downwards.
TTAATCAATATAAATGAAGATGACAGAAGGGAGGGGAGAGATAGGTAGGTAGGTAGGTAGGTAGGTAGATAGATAGATTGATAGATATCTACCTAAATATAAACATTTAGTAAATATATCCTACAAATGTGTGTATATGTTGTGGGGTGTGTATGTGTATGTGTGTGTGTGTGTGTGTGTGTGTGTGTGTGTGTCCATGTATTACACCAGGAAAAGCAAAATTATTTACCTGCTTAGGCTACCTCTCTTCTCAAGTATATTTTGTCTCAGTCACAAATGTCAACCATTTGTGTCAATAATGAATGAAACAGACTTTGGACTGAGCCACAACACTCCTCCAAGAGGCTTAGAGGCTGAGACCTTTTCCCTGAAAAGATTGACGTAAGATGATGTAGATCATAAAATAAAGATGACCATTCTCAGATATTTTTATTAACGTGTTTTTTTCTCTCAAGATAAAAAAAATACCATGCCTAAATGGAATTGATTCATTCTTTCCTAGAGACAGAGGGTATCTTTTAGAGCTATGTTGTCTTCCTGCAGAAGTCTGAGTCCTCTCTTCTAGGGTTCAGTACATGAATTCATATTTTCCCCAGTAATCATAACTGGGGAAATCATAACTGAGTCATTATTTATCAGCAATAGAATATAAGAGAGCAGAATTTTTAAATGCAGGATTAATGACCAATTGTTATCTCCACTGGGAAAAGTGCTTGCTTTTTTGTTCGCTGCACTCACCAATTTCCCTGAAGAGTTTGAGGTTGGTTAACAAGAATGATAACTTGCAGAGAGGTAACATGGGGAATTGTTTTTACAGCATTTCTAATTTTTCCTACAGATTTTCTCAATGTAGAGCTGCATAACACTAGAAACACAATTACCCTGAGCACTGGTATCTATGCTAAATTTCTGCGTGGCTCAATAACTAATTCTGGCAACCTGAATTTTAAATGAGTGGGAAGACTCAACTCATCAGACAATGTAATGAGTTGTAATAGAAGACCCAAAAGTGGGTGGTCTTATTCTGAGGTTTTATACTATAGATTTATCAACTTTTTAGTTAACACAAATATTAAAGATTTCTCTGATTTACAGGCAAGAAAACAAAGACTTTGAGAGCTGAAATGACTTGCCTAAGGCCACAAAGCCTCCTTGAGGAAGGGCACAGAACAGACTCTGGATTTCTGATTCCTAATTCAATTTTCTTTCTAAGTGGCCTCTTGGCAGGAGGGCAACCCTGCTGAGGGTTGCCCTGGCCATAGAGTGACCACCCCTCCTCCCTCTCTCCATCCATGCACAGAAGCTCATGGCTGGCACACCTACCTTTTTAACCTGTCTGCTCCATTTTCCAGCTGAGTAGCCTTGGGCATACAGCTTCCATACACACTGCAATAGGTCAAATTCTATAAAAATAGCCTATAAACATTGGAGTCCTGTATAAATATCAGCTGAAGGTATTAGTTTCGTTGCAGACTAGTCTTTTAGTTCCAGGGAGATGCCACAAGCAGATCCTTTTCTTTACCTGAGGGCACCTTTTCACAGAGCTGCAGAGCAGCAGAATTGGGATCATGGACAAGCCAACTTCAATGTCCCCTTCCACCAGCAACACAGGGGTGAAGGGAGGGAAAGGTCTCTACTCAAAAAGGGGAATTAAGGACAATTATGTATTGCCAATAAAGAAGGGCTGTTGGCAATAATCTGACAACCTGTAGTCTTTTCTTTCCCAGTCAGAGGAGGAGCAATAACAGATGTCAGCAGGTGGTGAAGACTGGATGTGTGTCCCATCGCCTTGGGATGCCTTGGAGTGATGGTCACCAGGTCCTTACTTAGAGGGGCAAGCAGACCTAGTTCTTCACAAGAGCAGTCAGGTATCCAGAGTCAGGTCACCTAGGTATATCAGGGATGATCAACTTTCAGGGTCTCACTGTACTGCCCTGGCCCCAGCAACCCACCAATCCTTAAAACATGTAGCTAAAAGCCTGTCACATTGGTATATTTCAAACACAACCCTAGTGCCTATGTTCAATCTACTGTATTGGTTAAGGAAATAGATAAACTCCAAAATCTCTGTGACTTAATACAATAGAAGTTTAGTTTTTGCTCATGATACACCCAGGTGGATGTTCCCAATCTGCAGCAGTGGTTGTTAGGGTGTTCCCTCCTCCATGATTGAATTTTATCAGTCACGGCTGGGAAGGACTCATCCAGGGGACCATTTTGTGGATTCTCCAGTGCAGATGCTGACTCCAGTACATCCTCTTATGTACATTTGGTAGTTTCTTCTCCAATTTTGACTAACACACAAAGTCTGGCAGTTTGGAGGTTCATGATGCCAGTAACTATTTTCTGTTAATAAGAGATAATTTAGTCTATCAAGCTTTGCATTCAAGTGTAAAGTAGATTTCCAGTTTCTGTGAATTTTTGGCCTCATCATCACTTTAGGGAAGTCCTCTGAAACTCTGCCCAAAAATATGCAAAAAGGGAATAAGCTGTATTTTGAAATCTCAGTTTTGAAACCATTGGTCTTTCTTTTGATAGGAGCTACAAAGGCATGTTTTGATGTGATATAAAGCTCATCCCAGGTGCTGTCAGGTGCTGGCTGTGAGGGCTATGGGGCAAGTAATCATAGCTGTCCTCCCGCTGGGTGTTCTCTTTGTGATCATGTTAAATATTTAATGGCGTTCCCTCCTTGCAGTGAACAGAGCAACTCAGAGGGCGAACCACAGTGATTACTTGCCGTCTGTCTGCCTGTTCAAGTTGACTTTTAGGAGTGGTGCCTGCTGGGCTTGGTAGCGCACATGGTTTTATGGTCGACCTCCTTAGTTTATGGGTTGAAAATTATGACAGAATGGTTATCTAAGTCACAGAGCCAGAACTAAATTTCTGAGCTTTAAGTGTTGCAACCTTATGAAGATCGGGATATGTTCATTCTGTTACAAGACTCTGGGAGCCTTGACAAGAATAGAAGATGGCCTACTAAATATAACCAATTATATTTATTTATAGTGGCTCAAGAAACACTCAAGTTCATGGGTTATCATGTTTGTGAGTTTTATCAGGCATTCGCTCCTTGGGAATGGGGTGCAATGCTTTTAAATTTTAAGTTACATCATATCACAACTCTCGTCACAAACTCTTCAGTGACTCCTCACTTGACTAGAGTAAAAACCAAATTTTCAATTCTTTCAAAGGATCACAATGGCTTACACATCTGGCATCTGATTATCCACCTCTACCTGTCACTCATACTTCTCCACTCACACTGGTCTCCTTGTAATTCCTGGACATGCCGCTCACACACCTACCTCTAGTCCTTTGCACTGGATACTCCCTCAGCTAAATTACTCTTTCCCCAATTGCTGAATAACCCACATCCTCACTTCCTTAAAGTCATCATTCAGATATTACTTGTTAGTAAGGCCAGGTACTCTCCTAATCACTTTTATTCGGCTTTATTCCCCTCCTAATCCCAAACACCTTCTAACATGTAACTTATTTATGTATTTTTTGGTATCATTTACCATCTGTCTTCTTTCAGTGGAATATAAACTCAATAAAGGTAAGGATTTTGTCAGTTCTGTTCACTGATATATCCTCAACAACTAGAACAATGTTTAGTACACAGTAGATATTATTGTTGAATACTATTCAGAATCATTATTTACAAATATTTTGAACATTGTTAAATATAGTATAAATTAATGTATGAACATTATATGTGTTTGTAGGAAAAGATCAGGAAGAATTTATTCCAAACTGTTAATAGTTGTTATCTCTAGAGATGGCAAGATAAGAACTTTTAATGTTCTTTTCACTTAAAAATTTCACAAGTGTTTATGTTATTTTTGTTACCAGACAAAATTATAAAGATATTTAAAAATTTTAGACCCGTTTTTATATTTTACCAGCCTATTGTGAGCCCTCTAAAAACTATAAATCATTACTCAAAATCAGAATTGAAATAATGTCAAATCTAAGTAAATTAATTACCTTGCTCTGTTTTTGGGGAATTCAGATAGATTACTTTCTATTGCCCTTGCCAACTTGAAGTGTCGCTTGGACTTTATTCTAAGACCCTTGTCTAAGGTGTCCCAGTAGCACACACATAAAATGCATTTGCAGATGACCTGCCATTGCATCAAGTGGCTTCTCAGAGTGCATACCCTGTTTACAAATAGCTTCACCATGAAACAATCCTTTTGGTCTTGCTTTAGTTGGCATTGTGTTTAAGAATTCAACTCCCAATGGTACATTACCTGTGAAGCTTTCTGCCCTTCTTTTCATACTAGATTCAAAAGAACACCTTAAAACAAATACACTAATGCACAGCAAGCCATTATTTAGCCAACATAAGGTACAATATCTATTGCTTAATTTAATATTTCCTTCCATTAGTATAGTGATGGAGAGAATTTCAGAGCCATTACCTGAAGGGTTTGTTTTCTGGCTGCAAGAGGAATGAACAATTGGGCCCAACATTCACGTTAAAAAGGTTCAGCAAGGAGAATGACAGAAAATAGCTACAATAGAAAGTAGGGCAGGCCTTATGTGTGGATGTTTTGGTGGTCTGTGTGTATTTGTTACAAATTCAGGAGCAGTGGGAAACCCATCAGCACCCAGTTGTCTTCTCCCATGGGTGGCCAGTGCCAAAACTTACACAGTTGAAACTGTGTCATGATCCTAAGTCTGTTATTTTTCAATTCCACACAGTTCTTTCATATGAAGTTCTTTTTGTGACCCCCTCCCCTTTTTTTGAATTAAAGCCTGTTATAGACAACTTTGTAGTTCTTACTTTTGTCATGAGCACTTAAAGATAGTGGGGCTCCAGGCTCTGATAGCCTTTGACATAGAGTATTATAGCCCATTTTGCCCATTAGATCTTAATAGCAGAACACTCTCACAACCTGAGATACTGAGTGCTAGCCTGGCAGGATGGTTCATTGTCTGTCTATTTTCAGTAATGCCTTCTGGTCTATCACTTGTGTGTCTGTTACAAAAGTGAATGTGCAAAATTGAAACCATTAAGAGTTAGAGTTCTGTGGATCTTCGGAAATGCATTTGCTACCAATAATCTCTCAGTTGCTAATACTTAGGGTATGCCAGTTTGAGATTCTTTCCAGAGAGTGGGATCTGGTAGAGAATATTGGATGGTGGATATAAGATTCCAGATGACCAGGAGGGTGGGGAAGCTTAGGAAGATTACTAAGGTGTGTATAAGATATAGAATGGCATAGCTATGAGTAGTAAAGACAAATAGGAGTCCAATGGTTCCAAGAGTTGAACAGATTCTGTTGCACAAGTTGTGGGAACAGAGTCTCAGGTCTACATCCAAAGGTCAGTTGCTATTTTTGGGAATTTAAGGAATCATTTGTACGCAGTGTTCTATGAGTTATTAGGACTGATCCCATGTGCAGGTAAAGTAGACAAAAGGAAACTCTTTCTGCCCTGGTCAGGTAGCTCAATTGGCTAGAGGGTCATCCCAAAAAACCAGGGTCATGGGTTTGATGGGTTTGATCTCCAGTCAGGGCACTTACAAGAATCAGCCAATAAATACATAAACAAATGGAGCAACAAATTGATGTTTTTTTCTCTCTCTTCCTTCTTTTTTCTCTCTAAAATCAATAAGTAGTAAAAACTAGTAGTAGTAGTAGTAGTAGTGGTAATAAAAGAAACTGCCTTTTTGCTATTACAAGGAAATCAAATGACTGAGTGGAAACCTCTCAGTTTGTCCTGGTACCACAATTTCTCTCGAGTAGATTGTCGTTAGGGTGATAAAGTTTTGTTTGAGATTATTGTTAAAGTTGTGCATATCTCTCTAGGGAAAGGAGACACATTGGCAAGTATGCTTTGATGGCTCCTAGAGATAAACCATCTTTAATTAAATCTGTTACCTGGAAAGATTCATTGAGGACAGAGACTTGGCAAAACTTATAAGAAGATACATCTTTAAATGGAAAGAACTAAGCACTTTCAGATAATATACTTATTTTAACTGTAGTTTCCTAAAAATGTTGCTTAGTCTCACGTACCCTACCTAACATTTAGGATTCTAATGATTTGGATTTAAACCAAGAATGATTGGGCAAGTACTCTGTGGAACAATGGGGCAGATATTTGGGGGCAAGTGTTCCTTTCAATATTAGTAATATTTGCATTTGCAAAACACCTTACAAATTTTGTAACCCTAACACACACATATTCTTATAAAACAACTTGGAAAATAAGAAAAAGGAAAAGACGCAATGATGATGCTAGAAATCTGGAGATAACCAGTGTTAAAACTTCCCTGTGCAGGAGATAAATATTCGTGACAAAATTGAGGCGTGAAGAGTTTTGGTGACTTGCTTGAGGGCAAGAGGCTGATAGATAGTTCTGAGCTCCACTGACCAATATGAGCCAGAGACTTGGGGTTAACTGATGAACAGAAGTGATTCTTTCCTTCAGACTTTCTTATTCCTCTTTATCCCTGTTTCGGATTAATTCTTTAGAGGTCTTGTGCCTCTACAATGAGCTTCATTTCTCTTCTTCAACCCCAAGTTCCCAGGCCTGCCATTTAAATGAACCTGAATTAGTTTAACTTTCCAGAAACAATAGCCATTGTCATGAATAGACAACTAGGGGATAGCTTAATAATCATACTCTGCCATCCTTTCTTCTCCCTGTCTACTATCTTGTCGGGATCATCAAGCACGCTGATACCACCATGCCCCTTATCCCCAGTCTCAAAGTGAGTTAGTGCCAGCTTCACTTCCATTCCCCAGCCACAGTCAGGACAATTGAAAGACACTCAGCATTCTCTGCTGCGTGTCCTCTCCTGTGCTCAGCCCACACCCGACTAGCTCTGGGCTGAAGTAGCTTACGCTATACCCAAAAGTCACTTTCAGTTATATTATAAATCTCAATGTGAAAGTTAAACAATAAGGACTCTAGGGGTGTTCGCAGCCGCCGTCGCTCTCTAACGCCAGCACCTCCTCCAGCTCGCAGAGCTCCAGCCGAAGGAGAAGGGGGGTAAGTAAAGAGGACTCTATACCATGGCTCATACAAAGCAGACTACCCACTAGTCCACCGGTGGTAAAGCACCGAGGAAGCAACTGGCTACCAAAGCCGCTCGCAAGAGTGCGCCCTCTACTGGAGGGGTGAAGAAACCTCATCGTTACAGGCCTGGTACTGTGGCACTTCGTGAAATTAGACGTTATCTGAAGTCCACTGAACTTCTGATTCGCAAACTTCCCTTCCAGCGTCTGGTGCGAGAAATTGCTCAGGACTTCAAAACAGATCTGTGCTTCCAGAGTGCAGCTATTGGTGCTTTGCAGGAGGCAAGTGAAGCCTATCTGGTTGGCCTTTTTGAAGACACCAACCTGTGTGCTATCCATGCCAAACGTGTAACAATTATGCCAAAAGACATCCAGCTAGCATGCCGCATACGTGGAGAATGTGCTTAAGAATCCACTATGATGGGAAACATTTCATTCTTTAAAAAAAAAATTCTCTTCTTCCTGTTATTGGTAGTTTTGAACGTTAGATATTTTTTTTCCATGGGTTCAAAAGGTACCTAAGTATATGATTGCAAGTGGAAAACTGGGGACAGAAATCAGGTATTGGCAGTTTTTCCATTTTCATTTGTGTGTGAATTTTTTTAATATAAATGCGGGGTCATAAAGCATTAATGCAAGTCAAGATGTTTCAGTGAACAAGTTTCAGCAGTTCAACTTTATAACAATATAAATAAACCTGTTAAATTAAAAAAAAAAAAAAAAAAGGACTCTAGGGAAAAATTAGGAGACTATCTGCATGACCTAGGAAAGAGCAGGGAAAGATTACTTGAACAGGGCCAAAAAAGTACTAAAAAATACCTGAAACTAATGTATTGGTATTGAGAGTAGAAGACAACCAGAAAATTAAATTTTTAGAGGGAAACCAAAACAATTAAAATATAAAATTTAGATATGTAAATTTTAAAAATTTAAATATGCAGCTTTTAACTTCTACAATGAGTAATTTTTAAATATAAAAATATCTTTTATTTCAATTATCATGATCCAAAACCTTGACATATTATTTTTTTTTCCTATGGTATTGGGATGGCAGGCTGACCTTTTTCATTAGAGCTCTTATCTAACAGTTTGAATGTGGACCATTGATTTTAATATTGTGGCACTTGTTACTGAATGATGTTTGTTTGATGCTGATAATTGTATCTTCATGTTTTAAATATGTCATCCCCTGGCAATCTATTAGGGTACAGAAAGAAGATTTTTGAACTTCTACATTTATCTTACCTTTTGCAACTTTAACTTTTTGTATATTATTTTTACAACACACAAAGTAAGTAAATAATGTTAAAATATAAGAGTATTTAAAGTAAATATGAGGCCTGTCTGAAAAAAGTCCAGACATTATTAATATAATGAGTGGTTTGTGCAACATTAATGTACTCTAGCAGCCAAGGATAGCAGACTGGAATGCACGTGTGTGAACAATGACAACTTTACTGTACTAATCAGTGGGGGTGGTAGACACTGTTGAATGAGCATGTGTACTGTGTGGCCATTGCATTCAAAATGAGTAGAGCAACGAATCTGCATCAAATTTTATGTTAAGCTTGAACACTGCAGAAACTATTCAGATACTTCAGAAGTCTGCAGCTATGGGCAACTGGTGGTTGGCAGCTTCATCATGATACCACTCCTGCTCTTGCATCATATCTAGTGCAGATTTTGGTGAAATATCGAATCACCCAAGGTGGAATGGCTCCCCCTACAGCCCAGATTTGCTGCCCTGTGACTTCTGGCTTTTTCCAAAATTAAAATCACCTTTGAAAGGGAAGAGATTTCAGACCATCAATGAAATTGAGGAAAATACAACGGGGCAGCTGATAGTGAGTGGGAGAACTGTGTAAGTTCCCAAGATGCTGACTTTAAAAGAGGCTGAGGCATCACTGTCCTACGTACGATATTTTCTTGTATCTCGCATCTTCTTCAATAAATGTCTCTATTTTCCATACTACATGGCTGGGTAGGCCTCATGTATATATGGCGGCACTATAGACTTAAACATTTCTATTAACATCTGTGCCCAATCAAAGAAATATTAACCCTGGTTTAATTAAAATGCCTTAAATACTCAGAGCTGAAACAACTGTTGCCTGAATTCTTGTCTGGTGGTGTGATCGTGATCAAGACAGTTTTACATCCAGCTCCCTGTGGCTGCAGAGATTAGGGGAGTACTGTTGGTGTGGGGTGTCTTGGTTGATTCATATTTGCTTAGGGCTTGATTTCATTAGGATGTTCATTGTGAGGTTTTAAATGAAAAGAAACAATGAGTGTATACATTAAAAATTAAGTTATAATTTAATTGTTTAAATTACTAATGTCTTTTAAATTAAAGTTAATGTCTTTTAAAACTTTATAATATTTGTTATGAAAAATAGTAAGGGAATATTAAGTAGATAATATTTCATTTCAATTAACTACTTTCTTATACCCTAGGCTGATCAGATATCTGGTTTTCACATAAGATCAGTTCTCTGCGTACCTATTTGGAATAGTAGCCACCAAATAATCGGTAAGACCTTACTTAAATGTTGAATCATCCTTTTTCAAGAAATGCAAATTTGCTTTAAAATGTATCTACTTCTTTTTTAAAATATGTCCCCCCTTTATGTCCAGGACTCATAAACCTATGTCTCAAACTCCTGAATAACCTCACAACTAATGAATAAATGTTAATCAGATCAATGAACAAATATTTATTCCTTTAAATAAGAACCAATAATTTTGAAGTTGGAGAGGATCTCAGAAAGCAATAGAACCCTCTCATCTTACCTTTTGGAAATTGAGGCAGAGAGGGTGGGAGGCACAAAGAATAAAGTCACAGAGTGAGTTGGTAGCAAGGTCAGAACTGAAACTCAGGTCTCCTAACTCCTTGTACAGACTTTTCCACCGCATCTACATACTTACATCTTTGTATCTGCACATGGTTTAAATACAAAGAAAGAAAGGACATGAGTGTTAGACAAGTATTGAACATACATTCTTCTTGCTGGATAATTTTTAAATAAGCTTCCCCAGAATGAGGGAATTGTGGGCAAAGCAGCTTCCAATTTTTTTCTCACTCTTTGTTCCTTTCCCTCCCTTCAAAAACTCTAAGAAGTGTAGGCAAGAAGAGGTGAGTGGTTAAAGTAAAGAAGTTGTGAAGGATGTAAGCATTAGTTAAAATGATTGGAGTGCAAAAAAAAAAGTAAGCCTTTCCTAAGAGACAGAAGGTAAACAATTCATTTGGTAACCAATGATTCTATTTTTTGTCTCTCCGTTTACCCCAACTTTGCTACTTGAACTCTAACACACTGCTACTTACCAACTTACTATTCTGTAAATGTTGTCAAGACTTGAATTCTAAGAGAAATTTTTTCATCAGTTGGCTTAATTTGCAGAAAAATATTGGTGCATTATTGAACATAAAGAATATGCTAAGATTTGGTCACTTGAACCCCTAGTTATAAAGCATTGATTTACATCATGTATAGAATTTAAAATATATTTAAGCTGAAAGGGAAGAAGTCTTTAAGAAGCATATCATGTCCTCTGTTGACGACCAATGACAAACTCACAGAGTCCTTCATTTCATTCCTCAAACCTGCTAATTTTTACAAAATTAAGACTGTAGTTTGCCTGTTACATGCAAAAAGATTTGCATTTAATTATAGTATGTTTTTAGTATCTGATGACTAACACCCTTTGTGCGAACTCAGGTGCTTTTAAAAAAAATAAAAGCATGCTTGAGAATTACAGTTCTTTTTTGTTTGTTCCAAATGGGACATAGGCAAATAGATTTTTAAGATTGATGAGTAGTCTTGGTTAAATTTGTAGGCTTTGCTAGACATGCCCCAGAACATCTGGCATAATGTTGGAGATGAACTTTGGAAAGAGGAAGGACATGTAAATTAAGTTTGTTAAAACTATAATGCCCTGGAGGCAGACCACAGCACTAACCTTGCTTTGAGTGTTAACTAAACTATATCATTATTCCTAACGTTTCTTGAATGTTTACTCCATGTGGAATAACATACTTTACAGACATTCAAACGATATCTCATTTAATCTTTATAACCCACTGAGATAGTTAATATTTTAACCCCCATTTTACAAATGAGAAAAGTTAGTGCTAAAAAATTTAGGTAACTTGCTCAAGGTGGAGTTGAAATGTGAAACAAGGCAGTTTAACTCTAGAGCCAATGTTCTTGATCACTATGTCCTACCACCTTACTCAAACAGTGTGTTTCTGGAAACTGAAAAAACAAACAAGTATGTGTGTGTGTGTCTATATATGTATATATACACAATTATATATATTCAATTATATATACAGGGAGTGGGGAAAGTAGGTTTACAATTGTGAGTATATGAAATGCAGAGTTTATTCTTGTATTCTTGTTTATTAATTATTGTATTATTTCCCATATGAATTACTGTAAACTTACTTTTGCCCTACCTTGTATGTATATGTATGTATATACATATATGGCACATTTGTCAGAGTTATTGTGCATAGTCATCTTGAAAACCATTTTCAGGAAATTAGATTGGTGCCTGGTGGAACTCCAGGCTTCACTGAGACCTAGTCTGGATATCACAGCCTGGAAGTAGACACCTCTGGTCTGCTGCATAGAGAAAAGAGGGATAGAGAGACCAGAGATTAAACTGGGTATCTCCAATTACTTGAAGGAGACCTAGAGTCAGCTGGGGTTCACTGCTGTGTATTGTGGTAACTCAGTGTCCAGTGCTGAAAATGACCACATATCCCAAACTCTTCCCACAGGAGTGGCTCAAGTGTTAAATAGACTTGATGGAAAGCCTTTTGATGATGCAGATCAACGACTTTTTGAGGTAAGATTAACCAAGGGTCATAGCTAAGACACCAGCTGGTTGCAGCTTGCCCAAAACTATGAGAATAAATAATTATTAATTATCATGATACTTAAACAGTGTGACAACTTAAAGGAAGATTTAAAGAATATATTAATGTTTAGGTAAGGTTTGATTTTTTCACTAATTAGATTTTTTTGTGTGACCATTGATTATTTTTATTCTAATGTTGTTACAAAACTGAATTACCCACACTTCTCTCCAAAGTGTTGTCTTATTCTTGCCTTCCTTGTAGACTTTGTACTAGTGACCAACACAAAAACCTCATGGTTAGTTTTCTTTAGCTGAGAATACCTCCCAGTTTCTTTATTACCTCATTCTAAGCCATTCCTCCTTCTTTTTAACATTTAATTATGGGTATACTGGGTTTCTATACTAAAATATTTTATAGGCTAGCTACTGAAGGAGGTTGCTTTTGGTTAAATGGACTAGAATTCAGTCCACACCTAAATAAAGAGCACATTTAAACAGACTATAAGCATGTTTTTAAATGTATGAGGTCATTTCTTCACAATGACAGTAAATTATTATGTTTTCTGATGGGCAATGTGAGCTATAAAGCTGTACGTGACAATAGTAATTAAGGATTTTAATGTGCATATTTCCCCAAGGCATACCTCTGTGTGTAATAAAATTATGTTTTCAGGCCCATCGCTGATGACTGCCTGCTTTTATATTAGATTATTCCAGTGAGTTATTGCAATTTTTAATTAGCAATCTTTCTCTTTCTTAGGCTTTTGTCATCTTTTGTGGCCTGGGCATCAACAACACAATTATGTACGATCAAGTGAAGAAGTCCTGGGCCAAGCAATCTGTGGCTCTTGATGTAAGTATAGTATTCATGTCAGAATTGTATGATAATAAGCCCTAATTTTCGAGAGGAAAAAATTCTTGTTATGGGGCTTAATTTCTCAATTTTTTAGCTGTATTTTTTTCCTCAATTTTAAATGATCTACCTTTTGGGTCTTAATCATTTTACAGTCATGGATTTGAATTTTATGAAAGCTAGAGACCCTCTTTAGAAGAATGCACATGTGCACAGAATTTTATATATAATTTCAGGTAGTTCACAGATTCCTGGAAGCCTACCCATGTATGTTGTATGGTTCCATGTAGATTTTAAAATATCAGGCTTATTAAAAGGGATGATTCAAAATTAATTTCTCAGGATTTTAAATGCATTATGAACTTACTTTGAATATATACAGATATTCTGGAAATTCACAACATTTCTTACCATAAAAGAAAACCTCCCTACGAAGATATATAACCCAGATAGGAGAAGCTGCTTCTGTCGTTTTCCAAGTTCCCTCTCTCCCCACCAAACCTCCCATCAAGAACTCCAGCCTGTTTCCCAGGCCTGCGCTCTGCTAACTTCTAAAAGAACAGTTCTTATCTCTCCTGAATCCAAGCTTGTTTTGACCCAAGACCTATTTTTTCCTGCTCTGTAGCTATTATCAAAGATTTTTGTTTGTATCTATGAAATGCTTTTAATGAGGGCAGGGAAAATGTCAATGTTGAGATACTACTTTATAGATCACTATGATATAAGACATACCCAATCTTCAAAACATTCTGTGTACCCAGTGAGATACTGGTAGAAAGAGAATAAGTAGACAAGTCAACTGGTTGCAGTATTCTGATTTGAAGTTTACAAGACATAAAATTATAGTTATCTAGCTACATACTTTAATTAGAGTTATCTATGTACATACTCTTTTTTTCCCATCTAGACTGTGAACTCCAAATGTACAGGGATTTTTATCTATTTTACAATATTATTCCCAGTGCCTAACAGGGTGTTTAGCACAGAGAAAGTATTTATTGAGTGGTTTTTAAATTTTATTTTAATTGTTGCTTTTATTAAGTGGTTTTAGGGTGGAGGGAGGAGAGGAAAGAAGAAAGGAAAGTATTGGTATTTTTTTTCCTTGCTCTTTCTCTGAGCTAATTTGGCTTTTTTTATGTAACATCTTTACAGTAAGGAATATAAACAGTATCTACAGAACGAACTAATACATAGGTGAACTGTAAACATTCAAGGAATGTAGAGTGTTAACGTATGTGTAGAGAACTATTTTCTAATCTTAGCTTTGTCACTTACCTCAACTGTGAGAATCAAATGAGATGATGCATGTGAAGATTTTAATACTAAACCCAAACTTTGGAATGAGATCTACAGATACTATAGTATACACTAACTTCTGAACAAATACATGTATGTATGTATTCATAAATGTTATATATGAATGTTAATAATGGAATATTAATGCAAATATTTCTATTAAAGGTATGTTGCTTATATCTATGCATTTATAACCAGCCTAGTCCACTAAGGTACTTAAACTACTTCATAGGAATATAAACAATTCAGCAAATTTTTAAAAGTTAGATAATAACAACCACAACAGAACTGCGAAAGAGATAAAGGGAGAAAAGAAAAAGGGAGGGGGAGAGAGAGAGCTCCTAAGACAAGGGGACAGAACCACATGTAATGCTATCCTTACATCATTATTTTGCTCCTTGCAAAGGCCTGGGACAACCCGTTCCCAAGCCTGCACTACATGGCTAAGGAAAGATTCCCCACTTGGTCTGTCCAGGTTCTTCTTCTTGTATGTCTCATTTTTGCATTTTTTTTTCTTTTTTAATCCAGTTTTTATCCTACTTGATCTTGCCCAGGAAGATGCGTCTAAATGTAGCTCTTTCATTCCTTTAATCTTATTGGTCTTCTTTTTTCTGTTAGAAACAAGAGTGAAGGGAAATATACCCATGTTCCCTGGTGACAAAATCCTCCCAAAAGTCTTCATGGTCTGGAGAAGTAATATGAATACAGTTCTTCCTGCATGTTCATGAGACTCTTCAGAGACAGCATAGAATTCTCTTCTGTGTTTTAAGAGTGCTTTCCCCTAGGCATTTTAAATAAAAATATCCCCCTTGGTGCATCCTCTGGAAGCCAGTATTTTCCAGATAAGTTCTCCCAGAAGGCTTATCATCTCCAAATGCTCATCAAAATGTTCAGAGCTCACTAGAAGTACATGTTTACTGTAGAACTTGCTTGGCCTCAATATCCTCCACAGAAAGAGGCTGCTGGCTTTATCCAAGCAAAAGGCAGTGAAGGGCCAAAAGTTAAAGCTTTGTCTTTGGTACTGGTCTGATAAATGTAATTAGGACTAAATCTTGGTTTAATACCTTTGATCTTGGTCATACTTAACCACTCGATCCCAGTTTTTTCATATGTTCAATGGGTATGATAACAAGAGTGTTTTAACAGTTAAACGAAATAATGCAGTTAAGTGTTTAGAGAGAGTGTTTAGTTACACTTAGCACCTAATATAAAAGTTAGCTATTCTTCATTTGCAGAATTCTGTCTGCTCAGCCCAAGATTTGTTCTAAAACTGTGTTGAGTGAGAGGCAGGGGAAGTGTGATATTTTGCCCCATTTTATCTGGAAGATCATTTTATGCTTGACATTTGAGCTGAAAACAGACCCTCATTTCTAAGTTCCTTGACACACCCTGTGTTACACCACTGAGCCTCCCAGCAGCCTTGCAACCACAGCTGCCATGCTCAGCACACTGCTATGCACTACTGCTCACTCAGGGCAAGCCTATTGTCCGTGGACCTATGTTTGTCTGCAGAAAAGTTCAGGGCACACGAATACAAAGTTTCCCATGTGAAAAAATAGCCATGCAGGTCTTTTAGTGCTTCAGTAGCAACCAGCCTTCCAGAGAAGGCTTGCCACACTGGAAATTGCTTCCCTATCCACATACTGGCTACTTCAGCTCGTTTTGTTTAGCTTACTCCACAAATGGTGAAAAATGAAAATGTAAATGCACACAATATTTTCTACCCTTCTGGCATCTACAAAGTGAAGTAAATAATACGTTACTGAATTTTGTTGAACAATTGAATCATAAACATAATTATTTTGATAGATGCTTTTCTTAATTTCTCATAATTTAGTTATGTAATTCTGTGATTAAAGTCTTTTTTTCTGCCTTTACAAAATTAATATTCTAAGGCTCTTAGAGAGCAGCGATACTCTTAAAGCTGACTATTGGAACAAAGAGAGGAATTTAATTCTATGATCCTTATTTCCATTCTAGAAGAGCAACGAAGAGCTTCAGTAAGGAATATATTAGTGTATGAGGTCTGTTCCGAAAGTATCAATCATGCAAACTGTTTTAATTATATTGACATTGGCTCAATACTTTCTGGACAGATCTCATATGTTCTCATTTTCTGAATGTAAGGCTCAAAGATAAAAGGAGGATAATTTTACCTGTAAGTCCTAAATACAGAGAAAATTCAGTATGAGTGTAGATGTAGAATATTACTTTTTCATTCTTTTCAACATCAGGAATTGTCCTTTTGGGTATCTTTCATAGATATTGCAAATAAAGCCTTACCTAATACTGATGAGAGATTTTCTGGGAAATACAAGCCAGTATATTAAGGGACACTTCATACACCTTTATGATCAGAAGAGGGAAGGAATGAGGGTCAAACAGAGGGTGTGGAAAGGGCATATGCTATCAAGAGCCAAGCCCCATTTATTCTACCTCCCCAAAGCCTTTCCCATCCATTTTCTCCTTTCCAATTGCCATGGCAACAATCCTACTTAAGGGCTTCATTACCTCTTGACTGAGCATTTTTAATAGCCTTCTATTTGTTCTTCCTAAACCATAATTTAGATTGCATCACTCAGCCACTCATAGACCTTAAGTTTCTCCCCCAATACCTATCAAACCACAAACTTTCTGGCCTTTGGAACCTTTGGAAATCTCATACCAAACTATCTTCCTACCCCTGGCTTTCATTTTTCTTCCCAGAGTATTCTACGGTACTTACAAATTCAATTTTATCTTAGCCTGCAAATCAGCCATCTGCTTCTCTGCTATCTGACCTTCACTCTAACACTCTCTCCACTTTAGTTATTTTCTATTTCAATTATGGCATCTCCCCTCCAAATTATCCCATCATTCCAAGCTTGATTCAAATGTTATCTTCTCTCTAAAGCTTTTAATCTCATGGTTATTTTTTCCTCTCATTGCCTTACATTGTAGGTGATTGTGAATTGTATGTCTACCTCTGCTAGAATATATGTTCATTGAAGTATGTAATCATATATTATCAACCTTTTATTCCTTTTGGTGTTTTAAATACCATGATACTTCCTAAAGGGGCATTAACTAAATGAATGCATGCAGCCACAAAAAAATAATTGTTTTGGCCTGCCATGCCAATATTCCAAAAGGGAAAAGCTGGCAGCCACTTTGGCAGGCCACAGACTTTCATAGGATCACCTCCTTATTCCCTTCCTATCTTTATAGGCCATGAGTATAAAATTGTTGTTACTTATTTATTTTTGGAGGGACCTCTTTCCACATACCATATCCCCTGGGGTCCTTCCTTGGATGGTAATTATGGGCCAACCTGGCTTCTTAATGATAGGAAAGAAGGAGGGAAGTGAGGAGATGGTTCTCCCATGAAGAATCTCCTGAGTTCCAAGGAAAGAATCTTTTTTTTTTTTTTAAGATTTTATTTCATCATTTTTAGAAAGAGGGGAAGGGAGAGAGGCAGAGAGGGAGAGAGATATCAATGTATGGTTGCTTTTCACCTGCCTCCAGTCACAGACCTGACTGGAGACCTGGTTTGCAACCTGGTTATGTGCCCTGGCTGGGGAGGAAAGAATCTTTTGACAGAGCTAGACTCATAGGATGCCAACAGCATGTCACTTCATGCTTTCTCACCCCTCTTTCTTTAAGCCTACTCTGCTGAATCATTCTTCCTCACTCTTGGGTGAACACTCTGGTAGATTCCACAGTTTTTCTGACACACTTAAATAGTCTCCAAGATGTCCCCTTGACTGGGATTAGAAGCTTGTGGACAGGAGAGGGTCCTAGTGGGCTTCATTTTCTTCATTTTATCTCCTTCCTCAAGCCAGAAGTAGAGAGTCACAGGGAAGACGGATGGAAAAGCAAAGTCTTTCATATTTGATGTTCTCCTAATCTGGTTTCAAGGTCCTCCGTGTCAGATACCAACATTTGCTTTTTATTGTGAATTGCTTTTATGAATTTTTCAGACAGCCAGGACTGGGCTGTCATTGGCAGTTCCTGATGTGGGTTGGCCCCTCCTGAATGGCAGGTTACAATCTCTTTTCAGTCCCTGTCTTCCAGTGGGCAATGCATCCAGACCTTTCCTCTACAAGAATCATCTTACTCTTCCAGGAGGTCCTCCTGGTCAGTATCTGTTTTGTTTTTATCTTTTTCATTGTGGCAAAAATAAACACAACATAAAACCTACCATTTTTAAGTGTACAGTCCAGTGGCATTATATACATTCACACTGTTGTGCGATCATCACCAGCATCCATCTCCAGAACTTTTACATCTTCCCCAACTGAAACTCTGTGTGCCCATTAAGCACTGACTCATTCTTTTCTCCCCCTAGCCCATGACAACCAACATTCAACTATGTCTATGAATTTGATGACTCTAAATAGCTCATATACAATACCACCCCCCCCCATGTGAGGTTTTACTATTCAGTTTCACAGTTTCAGTTACCCACGATCCTAAAAAGATTAAGTAGAAATCTCCCAGAAATACACAATTCCTAAGTTTTAAATCCAAGTTGTATGACGAGATCTTGTGCCTATCTTCTCTGTCACCTGGGATGTGACTCACCCCTTTGTCCAGTGTACCCTCCCTGTAGATGCTCCCTCCTTCACAGCCTGTCACTTCACAGCCTCCTCGGTTATCAAATCAACTGTCATGGCAACCCAGTGCTTGTGTTTACGTAGCCCTTATTTTATTTGCTAATGACACCAAAGGGTAAGAGTAGTGATGCTGGTAATTTGGATAAATTGTAAAGAAAATAAGAAAATAAAATTCTATGTCAAGATTATTAAGCTCTACACTAAGAATGAATCTTCTATACATGAAATTGTGAAGAACTAAGAAATTTGTGTAAGTTTGCTGAGAGAGACCACATTTGCATAACTTTCAGTATATTGTTATAATTGTTTTATTGTATTGTTAGTTATTATTAATAGCTTACTGTGCCTAATTTGTAAACAAGTTTATCATAGATGTATATATATGTATAGGAATAAACAAAGTTTATAGAGTTTAACTATCCATGGTTTCAGGCATCCAGGGTTTTGAAACATACCCCCATGAATAAGAAGGGTGGGGCTACTGTTAGTGGAATCATATTGTATTTGCCCTTTTGGACTTATGTGTCCTTTTATGGATTATTTCACTTAGCATAATGTCTTCAAAGTCCATCCATATTATAGTATGTGTCAGAATTTCTTTTCTTTTTATAGCTGAAAATATTCCATTTAAGTATATACCACATTTTGTTTATTTATCTGTTGATAGACACTGGTGTTGCTTCTATGTTCAGAGTCATTTTAAGCCTGAATATCTTTCATGAGTTCATTTGTCTAATGGGAAAATTTATGTCCTCAACCATCATATAGTACAAATGCAGGTCCTCCTCAAAGCAGTGCTCTCCTTCTGCCCACTAACTTTTAGAATATTTAGGCATAAATCAAGTACCAGTTCCCACACCATACTCTGGGAAATAG
The DNA here is from genome assembly GCA_004026585.1 of Noctilio leporinus. Classification (NCBI taxonomy): domain Eukaryota; kingdom Metazoa; phylum Chordata; class Mammalia; order Chiroptera; family Noctilionidae; genus Noctilio; species Noctilio leporinus. The sequence continues at coordinate 32,855 of PVIW01006965.1, read as the reverse complement.
ATATTAGGTTCTACAAGTGGTTCTTTGGAAGAAATCCTCAAGAATTCCTAAGAAATTCCCAAAATGTTCTTTCATGAAGTCTTACCAGTTTTGTTTGTTTGTTTGTTTGTTTTTATTTACATGATGCATGGCAGCCTTGTAGGTGCAGAACAAGTTTGGAGCATCTTCTTTCCAGGTCTTGCATCGAAGGTTTCCCTTTAGAATGTAGCACCTGATAGTCTTAATTATAAACTCAGATAGAAAAAATCCCATTTAAATTCCCTGTTATCTATTGAAATCATTTTTTTCTGGCCAAGTTACTATCAGACCATGTTTCTTTTTCCTTTTTTAAAAAAAATTAATTTATTGGTGTTTTATTACAGTTGTACCATTTTTCCTCCATTGCTCTCCCCTGCCCCACCCACCCCATCCCCTCTCCTACAGTAAACCCATGTTTAAATGATAAATGTCAGCCCTTGGAAAACCCATTTTTATTTGTAGGTACAAAGAATACATGTTATTAATTACAAAGCCAAATGAAACACACCAGTAGAAATGGAGTTCTCACTTGTACATCTTTCCTTATGGAAAACATGTAGAATTATCTAAAAACTATTTTTTTTTTTGAAAGGATAAAAGAAAACCCAAATGAATTTCTGTCCTGAATTGGTTACATGGGAATTAATTCTCCACTGTAGCCACTACTACATCTTATGTTACTTTAAAAAAATAAAAACAAAACAAAACAAAAACACTTTGGGAAGCTGTTCTCTGTGAAAATTCCATGGGCTTATTGAACTGGTTTATAAATTATGATCAAATTGTGGCTTTTAAAAAGGCCTAAAGAGAAGAATCATGCCGCCTTTCTTGGACTTCTTTGTATAGCACTGTAAAGACCACCTAAACAGGTAGGGTAGGCTTCAGCTTTTTGTTGCCCAAAGAAAGTTCTAACAATGATGTGCTGATCGGGCTTTAGGGGTATTCTAACACAATCCATGCATTAGAATCAACAGAGGAGCTTATAAGAAATATTGATGCCTAGGCCTTTTGCTAAACTAATTGAATCAGAATCTCAGGAAGTAGAGATATAGGAAAAGTTTCCCTGATGATTCTAACGATTCTGATGCTCAATGCAAGGTGAGGGCCATTTGTTCAGAGCAGCTATTTTCAAACGATATGCCACACACACTGGCATGGCTGCAAGAATGTTTAAAACTTGCAATACCTGACTAGTCAGTGACAGTGACTTCTTTCCCTTAGTTTGTCACTTAGTGTGAATGAATCAAAAGTATACCTATTTTTTTGGTCAGATTGGCAAAAAATAGGTTTTTGATGTGCCTCAGAATTTTAGTAATTAGTTTATGTGTTCCATGAGTTGAGGGTCTCTGGTATAGAGCAATCCATTCATGAAATAATTTCATGTCTTTCTTTTGTGAAAGGCAAACAGTATGGGAAAAACCTGTGTTAAGTATTTGCTCAATTAGGTTGAAGAGAGTAGATGAAATGATGTGGGGATAGAGGATGCTACCTCTTTCTTGCTTTAAATACCCGCTCATTCTTTGAACCACCCTAATGGCTTCTCACCTACGTTCTTTGAAGATTCATCTAGAAGGTTATCAGTAAACACCTTTACTCAGTATTCTCAGTCCTCAACTTCTCTTATCTCCTCATGCTGTTGATTATTTCCTGCTATCACAGAATAGAAAGTAATGAGTCCATTGTGGTAAATAGCCTGTAAATAACTAGTTTATTTCATGGCCATAGAAGAGACCAGGACCCAAAGCAAAGATGAATGAACTTAAAGATAAGGAACAGGGCAGCAATTTTACTATTTATACCCCTCATCACGTAATTGACTAGAATTTTACAAACATCTGTAATATGTCCCATTTACTTTAATAAAAGGAGAAACAGTTTCTATCCACTTCCCAGAAAAGTATCTGCCACCTAGTAGGTAGTCAATAAATATTTGCTTTGTTATTTATTTTTTATTACTGGATGGATAACTCTCAGTTCTTTCTTTTTTTAAAAAGATTTTATTTATCATTTCCAGAAAAAGGAAGGAAGAGAGGTAGAGAAGGAGAAAAACATCAATGTATGGTTGCCTTTCACTTGCCTCCAACCACGGGGAGACCTGGCTGGGGAATCGAACCAGGAACCTTTGGGTTTGCAGGCTGGCACCTTATCCACTGTGTTACCAGCCAGGGACTAACTCTCAGTTCTTATACCTCCAGAAATTCACCTAACAAATATTTATTTATTTAAAAGATGTTAGTAATAAAACACTTATTTGATATTTTTATTCACAGGTGGGTTATCTTTAACTTCTCTCCCTGGGTTTCCATATCCAGCCACTTTCCAGGCCAGTCAATTTTATTGTTGAAGTATCTTTATTTTCACTGCCAGATCCATAGTTCAGGTCTTTAATTCCTCTTCCCTGAATTAATGCTACTTACTCAAGCTGATCATCCTGGCTTTGGTTTCTTCTTTCCTTCTTTCCCCCACCCTAAAGTACAATACTGGTTCTATCTCTTCTGTGCTCTAAAACTACCAGTGCCTTCCCATTGATAATCTTTTTTTTTTTTTTAAGTTTTTTTTTTTTTTAATTAATTATTTTTAGAGAGAAGGGCAGGGAGGGAGAAAGAAAGGGAGAGAAACATCATTGTACAGTTGCCTTTCACCTGCCTCTAGCTAAGGACCTGGCTGGCAACCTGGTTATGTGCCCTAACTGGGGAATTGAACCAGAGACCTTCAGGTTCACAGGCCAGTGCCAATCCACTGAGCCACACCAACCAGGGTTGGTAATCTTTTTTAAAAGACACATTTAGTCAGTGTCATGATCAGACTATTACATTTAGCAATTAACAACATGGATAAAACAAAACAAAACAAAATTACATGAAAAACCCATTGTTGGAATACTTTATACTTTCCATGGAACAGAAATGGATACAATTAACCACAAATACAGTCCTTGAGGTTTTTGCTTGTTCACATGAGTATTGTCTAAAACATGTCTTCTTTGTAGCAGCTAGGCCCTGCCACCACTGTGCTTGGCTGAGTTCACAAATCTGTGGTAACCTGTAGCTTCCCTGTCACTTCTCTGGCTCTCCTCTCCTGCTAAGCTTTGTTTCCTGACGGCACGTAAAACCCTCTTCTATTGCCATAGCTCCTGCTGCTGCTGCTGGAACCACCATAGCCACCTGGGTTTCGTGGTTTGACAATTTATTGGCCTCCACCAGCATAAGGGCCAGAGCTTCTGCCCCCAAAGTTTCCTCCTTTCATGGGTCTAAAATTTGAAGAGTGTTGTAATTGCCAAAATCATTATAGCTTCCGCCACCTCCAGAATTGCTTCCATCATTTCCAAATCCATTACAGGCACCCCAACTGCTACCGTATCCACCACTACCACTATGGCTACCACCAAAGTCGCCTCGGCTGCTGAAGTTTCCTCCATGACCAAAGTTGTTATTCCCACCAAAACCACCTCCACTTCCACCTCCAAAGTTTCCAGAACCACCTCAACCTCTGGCTAAATGAAGCACTAGCCATCTCTTGCTTAGATGGGGCTTTCCTTACTTCACAGTTGTGGTCGTTCACAGGATGGTGTTTCTGAATGAGTCTTGTCTATAGAGTCATGTCATCAAAGGCTACAAAAGCAAAGCCTCTCTTTTTGCCACTGTCTCAGTCAGTCATGATCTCAATCACTCCCATTTCCCCATACTGTTCAAAATAATATCTTAGATGATGTTCTTCAGTGCCTTATCTAACACCACCAACAAAAGTCTTTTTCAGTTTAGTGGGCACCAGGTCTTTGAGAATCTTCTCTTGAGACAGCCCTCTTTGGTTCCACAACTCTTCCATCCACCTTGTGTGGCTTCCCAGTCATCGGTGCATCCACTTCCTCTGTAGAGGCATATGTGGCAAACCCAAAACCTCTGGAGCACTTGTGTTGATGAGCCTGCCTGTGTTGATTGTTTCTTCTCTTGACTAAGGGTCACATTTTTATGTGTCTTTGCCTGTCTTCATAAACACTTATTGCATGCCAAACATCTTGTATAAAGGAAAAAATCAGATGTTTTTGTTAGATACTGTTTGGATTAAATATTTTTTGTTGCGTCCTGTTTTTCATAGAAAGGATATGTGATTTTTTAAATATCAGGCCCTTGCTGGTGGCTCAGTGGATAAGGCACCAGCCTGCGAACCCAAAGGTCACTGGTTTGATTCCCCAGCCAGAGCACATAACCAGGTTGTAAGCCAGGTCTCCAGCCAGGTTCATGGCTGGAGGCAGGTGAAAGGCAACCATACATTGATGTTTCTCTCCTTCTCTGCCTCTCTCCCTCCCCCTCTCTCTAAAAATAATAAATAAAATCTTAAAAAATCTATCAGGCAGCTAGAAGAAGGGGCTGATCGTACAAATCCATCCATCTGTAGTGCTTAACTAGAGATAGGCTGGAGCTTTCACTAGTTCCATTCATTTCTGGTTTTAAAAGATATGAATATCTTCCTTTGCCTTTCAACACAACTCCAACGATTCAAGCTACACTAAGTGACTGAAAGGTGTTTGAGTTGCAGCTTAAAAGTTGATGCCAGTTCACTTCTGGATTCAACTCCAGCAAGTCCTAATCCATAACTAATGTAAATAAGATTAAATAATTTAAATAATGTAAATAAGTAAATAAGATTTCTCTTGCATTTTTTTAGCTCTGCAGTCACTACCACTCTGACAGCAAACTTCCCATAGAGGAGAAATTTCAAGCTGAGAGATTTACTTGTGCACTGTGGCTCTCTTCCAGAGACCAATACGTCATGCCAGCCCACACTGCCATTCAAAACTTGACTGGTTTCTTTCGTTCAGTGGTCAATCTGCTGATGATAGGCCTATCTTATACCCACCTATAAGTAGTTGCTCCCACATATGAAAGCAGTAACTGCTCTTTATTGATCTATAAAGGACTTCCCCTGACTAAAATTTAGTTCACTTGGATGTCTAGGTGTTTATCACTTACTCATTGGCAGCTTTAAAATGAAGTATGAAGTATGAATTTCATTCTAACTCTTTTTCTTGTCGTCATGAAGGTAGTAGCAATCTTTTAAGATCCTCTTCATCCTGTCTGGAAGTTGAAACATCTGGTCAATTCTTTTTTACTGTCCTCAACTGATTGATATTGATGCATTAGTATTAAGATTTTTTAAATTTCATAGTATTTTGTCAGGGGACTTGAACATAGTTATGGTCTGCTATCATCGATCTGTATTCTTGAATTGTTACTATTTCTTACTTTATACATTTTAATTCCATATTATTTGCAGAAACAGGTTCATGACTGAAAATTGCTTCTTTCACACATTTAAACATACTCATTTAAAAATTTTTTCATTACTTTTTACCTTGGAATCTACTTAGTTTGAAATTAATGTTTGATTTTTTTAACTCCAGTGAAATGAAAGTTATTTATCATGTTTATTATTTTTTGCAAAAGCATTCTTTAATCAATATTTTTCTAATTAATAAAGACAAAAATGAGCCAATGTCATTTAAATCCTTGCTAGGTAAGAAAATAAATTGAGTATGTGCTTACCTGCATTTTGCTAGTTTATGTTCATGTATTATAGGATTTTAATTATGTTATCATTAGTAAATCATTATACAACGCAGTTACTTTCTCAAGAAGAACTATTTATATTTTTCTGTATTAATAGAACTATATTTCTAATACCTATTTAGATATAAACTTTGTTTTGGTAATCTAATCTTGTCTACCAAACCACCCCAAAACTTAACAGCTTAAAACTATTTTATTATTTCTCAATAGGAAATATATCTTGATATATCATTACCAACCAGACCCTAGGCCTCTCCTCCAGCACCCGCAGAAACAACTACTGTTCTGATATTTCCATCATAGCTTAGTTTTACTTGTTTATAATTTCACATAAATTAAATTATACAATATATACTCTTTAATAAGGCTTTTTTTTTTAACCACCATACTGCATTTGAGACTCATCTGTATTGGGTATACATTGTATGTTTTTTTTTTCTTTTTAAAACCTGAGTAGTATATTCATTCAATAGTAGGAAACCTCCACTGTTTATGCATCCTCTTATTGAAGTATACATTGATATTACCACTTTAGAATGATATGGATAAAGCTGCTATGAATATTTTTGTACAAGTATTTTTCTAACATGTTCTTAATTCTCTTTACCTAATATCTAGTTTTAGAATTACTGGGTCCAAAGGTCAGTGTATGTTTAGTTTTACAAGAAACTGCCAGGTATGTGTCTTTTCAATGTGATCATACTATATAGCACTTTCCTATCAAGTAACTATACAAGTTTTAATTGCTTCACAATCTCATCAGTATTTGGTGCTGTCATTGTTTTTTTTTTAATATATTTTATTTATTTTGCTATTAAAGTTGTCCCAATTTCCTCCCCTTTGCCCCTCTCCACCCAGTACTCCATTTCCTCCAGCAATGCCCCCCTTAGTTCATGTCCATGAGTCATGCATATAAAGTTCTTTGGCTTCTCTATTTCCTTTGTTCTTCTTAACATCCCCCTGCCTATTCTGTAACCACCAATGTGTATTTCTTTTTTTCTTTCACATCCAGACAATTCACCATTTAATTACTGTCTTCTGTCAGCTTCTCAAATCATATTAATACAAAATTTTCTTTTCATTATTCCAAAATGCCTACATTAATTCATTTGTTTAAAGAATAACTCTTTTAAATAATATGAATTGCAATATTACCAAACAGGTGCAAAAATACATTTACACACATACATATTTTTACACATATTTGAAGTATGTATTGGATTTTGAAGAGTTAATACAAAAAATTTAAAATATGCCAATACCCTGGCTGGTGGCTCAGTGGAAAGGCATCGGCCTGGAAACCCAAAGGTCGCTGGTTCAATTCCCCAGCCAGGGCACATAATCAGGTTGCAAGCCAGGTCTCCAGCCAGGTCCTTAGCTAGAGGCAGGTGAAAGGCAACAACATATTGAGGTCTCTCTCTCTCTGCCTCTCTCCCTTTCCCTCTCTTTAAAAATAATAAATAAAATCTTTTTTTATTTTTTTTAATGCTAATGCTTGAGCTCCTGGGAGGCAAATAAAATAAATTGTAATTATAATAAATAACTAACTAAATAAATAAATAAATAAATGTCAATAGCTTACATAATTATTACATGTTAAATGAAGGTATTTTAGATATATTGTAGGAAAATTAAGCAGATTTTTTTTCTTTAATACTTATTTTACTCTAGAATGCTCTTTTTGTGAAATATATCACAGAAATCTTGTATCGAAGAACTCACTTATGTGAAAGTTGTCCTAGAGATAGTGCCAAACCCATAGTAAAAAATGAATTTGGTTTTTGAGTCAGGTCCTCCCCACTCCAATAATACAACTCAACTTTATTTTAAGCTACTGGAACTACAACTTATTCTTTTTGGAGTTTTCTATCTTAAATAGTAAATTTATTTATTTATTTATTTAGGCTATGCACAAGTCTTACTTTTTTCAATACCCTCTGTTTTTTTCTCTACATGTGTTTTACAAGTTGAACCCTTGAGAAATAATGGCACTTGCAGTGCTCATCTGGTCCCCAGAGTAGAAATTATTATGTCTACTAAGTTGAGGTAAAAAATTAAAATCCCTAGGATTTTCTACTTTTGTAGAACAGTATCCTAGCTATTTTTTTGAACTTGTGGTTGACTTCCTATGTGGTCTTAAACTAACCCCTGAACTATTTAAGAGTCTGTTGAGGTACAGATTAGGTATGTTCACATTTCAATAATAAAGTTTACTATAGCATTAATTCCTTTTCCCAAGCATCCCCAGTTCAGGGGCCTTCATAACTGGAAATGTATATTTCCACGATTTAGTTGAAAGGAATCTCATCTAATTTACATGCTAATGTGAGAATATGTATTGTCTATGTACATGAATCATATAGTTTAGTAGTTTGCAACTTCCATCCAAATTGGTCTTCATTCTCAGCATCTTTTTTAACCTAAAGATTGACTGATCTCACAACACACCCATGACCAACTGGTTGCTATTTAAAACATAAATTGCTAACAAAATCTATATATTACATACCCACAAATAAGGACATATTTTGTAACAGTGAATAAGAAAGATAGTATGTCTTCTATGTAATATACATCCACATTTTCTTACTTTTTCCTTCTTCCTTAACTGCATTTGATTTTTCTGAGTTATTGCAAGTAACCTGATTTTCCTATATTGTGAAATGATTCCAATCTAAGAAAACTTAACCTGCAGTAATGCAGATACAAGTAATATACAAAATTGTACCTTACTTAGTAAAATCTATTTATAACAAGATCACTTTAAAGCATTCATGAGTTAAAGTTGGTTCTTACCCATTTAGCTGCCCTACATCTCTTGACTGGTGCATTTAATCCATTTACCTTTGTATCTGTGTTTCTGCCTGTCTCTCTGTTTCTTCATCTTCTTAAAGCAGACCCTTTAGCATCTCTTGCAATGCTGGTTTGGTGTATTCTTTTAGACTTCTTTTGTCTAGAAAGCTCCTTATTTCACCTTCCATTTTGAATGATAGCCTTGCTGGGTAGAGTATTTTTGGTTGCAGGCCTTTGTTTTTCATTGCTTGAAATATTTTTTTGCCGTTCCCTTCTGGCTTGTTGTGTTTCTGTTGAGAAATCAGCTGATAACCTTATGGGAGCCTGCTTGTATGTTATTAGCTGTTTCTCTCTTGCTGCTTTTAGGATTCTCTCCTTGTCTTTGAAATTTGCCATTTTCATTATGATGTGTCTTGGAGTGGGCCTGTTTGAGTTCATCTTCCTTAAGACCCTCTGTGCTTCCTGAAATTGCATGGCTTTTTCTGTCATTACTTTTTCAAAGAGGTTTTCTATCCTTTGCTCCCCCTCTTCTCCTTATGGTATGCCTATGATATGGATGTTATTACATTTCATGTTGTCCTGAAGCTCTCTTAAAACCTCTTCATTATTTTCCAATCTTTTTTCATTTTGTTGCACTGACTTGGAATTTTTTTCTACATTGACCTTCAGCTCACTGATCCTATCCTCTGCTTTCTCTAGCCTGCTTTTGATTCCTTCTACTGTGTTTTTCAGTTCAGAAATGGTATTCTTCATTTCCTCCTGGCTCTTATTGATGGCTTCTATGTCCTTTTTAATGCTGGTGTAGTTCTCAGTAAGTTCCTTGTAGCTTTCCTGGAGTTCTTTGTAGTTCCCCTAGAGTTGTTTGTAATTTTCTTTGAACTCACTGAGCTCATTGAGCTTCTCTCTCATCATTATTTTGAATTCCATGTCTGATAGGGTGCTTTCCTCTATTTCATTTAGCACTCTTCCTGGGGATTCCTTCTTTCCATTTGCTGAGAGTTGATTTCTTTGTCTCCCTATCTTTCTTGTTTGTTTCTGCTTCTTGGATTGGTCTGCTTTGACTTACTGTCTTAGTGATGTGACCTTCAGTGGTATAGAGGTGCACTGTTTTTACTTCCTGGCTCCATGCTTGGTGATGTCAGCTCATGTCTTAGTCTGGGCCTAGTCAGCCAGTTGGAGACCACCAGAGAGCCACTGCCTTTGTCTTCTTTAGTTGTTAATCTAATCAACCTGTGATCTGAGGTCAAGTTTAGGCATTGCTGGGTGGGGTGGATTAATTTCTATGGGTGGGGCTGTGGCTTCCCCTCAGGCTCTCACCCTTTGGAAAACAGTGGTCTGCCGGCTATATGGGGGATGGGTCAGCACTGGACTCATGGGTTGCCTCAGCTCTCCCCCTAAAGCCATTGGCCTAAACTTTCCCCAAGCTTCTCTAGTCCACTGTGCCCTCACTCTTCTGGAACCCAGGGTAGGTGGGTGCCACTGTATTTTTGTGCATTGTCCCTTTAAGAACTGGGTCTCTCTGTCAAGCCAGCTAAACCTGGTGGCTTTTTGCCACAGCTGGGCACTGTTTTACTCTCATCTGTGTTGCAGTAGGCTGGGAAGCCCAGCTTGAGGTTTAGCTCCCACCCTTCTCAGGTGGATCCCTGGCTGCTGAGATGTTTCTCTGTCCCTTCAGTTGCCGCCTGTGGGAGCCCCACCAGCCCTCTTGGGTCTCTGCACTTTCTACTGGTCACATTGTGATGAATCGGTTCTTCTGTCCATGGTAATAAGACTTCTCTCCAGTTGGTGTTCTGTTGGTTATTCTGGATGATTTCTCCCCAATTAAGTTGTAACTCCAGTTTGGTGTTGGGAGGAGATTGGTGTAGCCCCACTTACTCCTCCACCATCTTGGTTCTCCTCCATTGTTTTTAATTTTAGCCATTCTGGTAGGTATTTGATGATATTTTATTGTGATTTAAATTTTCACCTTCCATTATATACTTTTTGTGTACTTATTTACCACTCATATATCTTCTTTTGTGAACTGTCCAAATTTTTTGCCACTTCTAATTGGGATTGCTTATCTTTTTATTGTTGAGTTAAGTAGGAATTCTCTACATATTCTGGATACCAGTGTTTGGTCAAATGTGTGCATTGTGAATATTGTCTCCAAATCTGGCTCTTGCATATTCATTTTTTTAATGGTATCTTTTGATAAGAAGACATTTTTAGTTTTGATGTAGTCTAACATATCATTTTTAAAATTTTAGAGTTATTGCTTTCTGTAATTTAAGAAACCTTTGCTACCCACAACTCTAGAATATAGTCTCCTATGTTTTCCTCTAAAAGCTTTATGGTTTTAGCTTTTATACTTCAATCTATGATCCATTTCAGTAATTTTTGTGTATAATAGCAGTTAAGGGCTTTTTGTTGTTATTGTAAACATTTACTGAAAATGTTTTTTCTTCATTAGATAACTTTGGCATTTTGTTGAAAAACAAATAACTATATAAGTTTCATTCTATTTTGGGCCTGCCTATACTTTTCCATTGATTTGCTAATGTTGAGTGCCTGCATTAAAAATATACATCTTTATTAACTCCAATGTCAATTTAAATTCTGCTGTTATAATTTGAGTTCTCTTGAAATTTTCCCATATGTTAATCCACATCCATTTGTATGTTACTGTCTGTGTATTCAATTACTGAATAAATATTTGTTGAGCTACTTTGTACTGTTCTAGGTACTGAGGGTTAAGCAGTGAACAAACAAATAATATTCATATTCTCATGGACCTCAATTCTAGTGGGAAAAGACAGGCAATAAAAAGAAAACAAATGTGTTCTAAAAGAAACAAAGCAGGAGGTTTTAATAAAGAGTGATTGGAAACAGGCAGCTAGTTTCCTGTTTCTACACATACATCTAGGAGGGCCTTCCCTGAAAAAGTAAGGGTTGGGCTTTGATATCTCATTCTTTCCTATGTTTGTTTTAAAATTTCATCTAAACCTATTTCACCTATATGATTTCCTGTTCCAGTTTCAATGAGGCTTTTTCTTGTGGTTTATTGAAGGCTCTAAGCCTAAGATTTCTGAAAGGTAATGGCCCTCACATGAAATGATTATTTGAGGTACATTTTCTCTGAGTTTTCAGGAGGCTGCCTCCTTTCCCTTAGACTTCAGTATTTATTGGGTGGCAAGGCTTTGGGATTGGCCTTGAGCCTTTCTTTCTGTCCACTTCTGTCCTATAGAAGTCCCTTTATTTGATACATGAAACAGGAGCAAACTGATGTTGATTCCAAGGCTGGTTCTCGGTATCTAGTGTGTAGGCACAGATCTAGAGTTCTTCTGCTGGGCTGAAATGGTGTGTTCTTTCCCAGGCTAGAAGACTCTGAATCCTTTATGTATAAGAATGTGTCTGTGTGTCTGGTTCATCATGGTGTGTCTAGTGCCAATATAGGACCTGGCACCCAGTAGACATTTGAAAAATACTTAGTGAATGAATAGAATATTATAAAATACAAATAAAGATCACAATTAAAAAACAGTAAGAGTTGCCCTGGCTGGTGGCTTAGTGGATAAGGTGCCAGCCTGCAAGCCCAAAGGTCTCTGGTTTGATTCCCTAGCCAAGGCATATAACCAGGTTGCAAGCCAGGTCTCCAGCCAGATCCATAGCTGGAGGCAGGTGAAAGGCAACCATACATGGATGTTTCTCTCCCTCTCTGCCTCTCTTCCTTCCCCTCTCTCTAAAATAATAAATAAAATCTTAAAAAACAAACAAACAAACAAACAAAAAACCAATAAGAGTCTCAAGTCTCAGCATACATAGCTACCAGGATTTTTTTTTTTTTAATGAAGGACAGTGAAACAGTTAAAAGTGTGGTCTGATTAATTTTCTGGTTAGTACAGAGCCGAAGTCTCTGTACTCTGTCAGTGAGGGCCCTGACACCCGAGAAAGGAGCAATGCCTCCTGTCTGCCTCCTTTCAGATGAGGGGAACTGGGTTAGAAAAAAATGCCCTCTGTCTTCTTTCATGCCAGGAGGACTGCTTTATTTCATGGGTGAAACACAGATAAGCTGCCATTTATTTTTCTCAATCCAGCTGCATCTGCTCTAAAATTGGTGAAAATTCTTCCCAGAACCTAGTGGTAGGTTATCAGTTTTAGTGGCGGCTTCAGGATGTTCATTTAGGTATTTTGTGAGAAGTGGGAGAATTTATGTTGACAGTCAGTCATTATATATATATATATATATATATATATATATATATATACTTTGTTTTTTAGGACACTTCTACATTTACAGAAAAAATGGAAAGATAGTACAGGGAGTTCCTGTGTAATCTACACCAGTTTTCCTGATTATTAACATATTACAATTGTATGTACATTTGTTATCATTAATAAGCTAATATTGCCACATTATTATTTTTTCTATGCTACATTATTATTAATATCCATATTTTCTTCATACTTCTTAATGCTTACCTAATATCATTTTTCTGTTGCAGAAACCAATCTAGAATACTACGTTTAGTCCTCATGTCTCTTAGGCTTCTTGTCTATGACAACTTTTCAGACTTTTTTTTTTTTTGATGGCCTTGATAGTTTGGAAAAATACTGGTCAGGTAGTTTGTAAATTATCCCTCTTGGGATTTGTCTGATATTTTTCACAGGATTAGACTGAGAAAGAGCACACGCTTTCAATATGACTTAACATTATTGGCGTTGATCTTGATTATCTGGCTGGAGTAATGTTAGTCAGGGTTCCCTGCTGTAAACTTACCCCTACCCCCACCCCCATACTGTACTCTTTGGAAGGAAGTCACAGGGCGCAGCAATACCAAAGGAGTAGAGAGTTGTGCTCAACCTCCTTTTAGGGGAAGCAGCTACATATAGTATCTAGAATTCTATACATGATATTTATCTTTTCTGCCATTTATTTATTCTTCAATTTCATCTCAGTATGAACTGATGGATATTTATTTTATACTTTGGGTTATAATCTACTACTACTTCATTTATCATATATTGTTTTATACCAGTAAAGATCATCTTTTAACAACAACTAAGACTGTATGGATATGAACAAGTGGTGCTTCCTTACAAAAATAGTCAACAGTGGAGTCTGTGCATATATTCTAGTAAAACTAGCATTGTTTAACTATTTACAAAATGCTCTAATGGAAACTGTGAAATTTATAAGAAATAATTATAATGTAATGAGTGGATCACCTGCTAAGTGCCAAGACCTTATTTAATCCTCACCAAAACCACCTAGAGTAGACAATGTGTCTACTTCACTGGCCATTACACAATACTCCCAGTAATTTTAGTCTAGCAGGGGATAGAGGTTAGTGAAAGTGTGGTTCCCATCAGGGTTTATGAGCTTCAGGAGACAGGTAGGTACAAGATTGAAAAGCTCAGAGGAGAGACATCTAGATCAGAGAGCTCAGTCATATTGCTTTGTAGGGAAGATAACTTCTTGGTGACAAATGGCAGCGAGCTCTACAATTTTGAAAGACAACTAGCAGGAGCACTCTGGGCAGAAGGAGGGTGGTAGGCAGAAGCAGGGAGGGCTGAGGTACACGCTGTTCAGGGCAGTCCCAGCGTCTCAGTATAGCAGGAGCAAAGGGCACGCAATGGGATGGGCACAGCATAGGACCAGATCACCGGGGCAGTGGAGAATCATTGGAGAGTTTTCAGCAAGAGAGGAATACGATCAGTTTGGCATTTTAGAGGGATCATTCTGGCAGTTATAGAGAGAAAATTAACTTCAGTACTTTATAATCAGTCATACCTTGCTTTTTTTTAATAAAAAGTTGATTCTGTTTGCCTTGTATTCCCTATTACATGATATTTGGTGGCTTTCCAAAATCAAATCTACCCTCAAATGATTTGCAGCCAGTGCCATGGTCTAAGGAATGTGCTTTGGGACCCTGGGCAAGAGACCCCAAACCCAGGAGGATGTTTAGAGTAACTAGCATAGTCCCTGTGGTAACTTGTTATTTGTTTTAAAAAGTATTTTTATTAATTTACATTCTTATTGTTTCTTCTGTTGTTATTCTTTGATAGTTTTTAAAATGCTATCTATATTAAATGTTTATCATGTGTTATGCACTATGTTAAGTTATATACATACATACATATAACTTAACCTTCACCTAAACAGGTTAGAGTAGACAGTATTACTGCTGTTTGACAAATGAGCAAAGTGGAGCTCAGAAAGCTTTAGAAACTTTGTGAGAGAGTTTTGTAGCTTGTATTGCACAGCAAAAAGCAGAGCCAGAATTCAAGCTCAGTTATGTCTGTTTCAAGCGACCATGTTGTGCAAACTGTGCTGCAAGATAGCTTTTGAGGAATGTCCTGTCAGTTGCTGGACGTCATTTTCCATTGAAGCCCTTGGCTAGCCATGATGGAGGTGGGAAGAGAACCAAAGTACAGGGCCTGTTTTCTGTACCAGGAAAGCATGCTTCTGGTTCATGAGACAGCGATGACAGTTTATCTAAAAGCTCAAGCTGAATAAAGCCCTCTTGGAAATGTGTTGTCCTCCCCTGAAAATCACTAACTTGTTAGTATGAAAACTATTCCTTTCAGCCCTAATGCCTTTGATTCTACAGTACAGATTCTAGGAATAGTAGCCTGGATCTGTATTGAGCTCCAGCAACCCAGTCTTTAATTCAGTCCTGTTGGAAGTAAACAATGAAAGTCAGTTGGCTCACATGGATACTCCATGGCATGAGAAAGAGAACAGTGTTCTACAGTGCAGAGGCTGTGCCTGAGCCTGCCTGCTTCACTGGTGAAACACCAGCCTGAGAAACACAAGCTTACAGGCGACTAAGTAACAAAGTGGCCTTCACTCAGTATCTGGATGCTCAGGCTTTCAATGGTGTCTAGTACAGGGATATGAAAGAGGATGCTGCTTTCAAAGGTAATAAATCACACCCAGGATACAACCTAGCTGGAACTAAGTCTCAAAAGCGATGAAAAGGGATTGGAACTACCTGCCTCTCTGGTTCCCACTCCCCACCTGATCTCGTACTGTACTTAGTTTGCACATGTGTGAACCTCTCAGCCTGCACATCCCAGAGTCTATCCACAGTCCCCAAAACAATCCCACCCAGGGGAGGCCAAATCTGGGCAAGGAGTCCATTCATGTCCTGGCAGTGGGCTTGTGGTATGAGGAGTCCCTAGGGAAATTCTGGAGTACTTGGAGCTTAGTCTGGGTGATCCCAGTTTCCCAGAATGTAATCTGGGTGGACATGTTTCTAGGGACTCATAGTTTTCTCCTCAAGAGGGTGGACACAGCCTGAGATGGTCAGAGTGGAGCCCCGCAAAGCATGAGGCCAGGCCAGGGACCTGGATGTTCAGGGTCTCAAGCAATACAGTCGTCTGAGTGTCATAAAAAAGAAGACAAAGCCTGTGCACTTGTGTAGTTCTGATCCTTTTCTCCATAAGTGGAACCCTTTTGTTCAGATCCTTAACCATTGTCTCCACAGATTTCTATCTCCACTTCCACCTTCCTAGCACAACCATGATCTTCTCTCCTACAGCCATCCCTGCCCATCTCTAATCCATCCTCTACACAACAATCAGAACAATCAGGGTCACGTTCTACAAGTAATGGGGATCTGTTTACATAAGTTCAAGTACAGGTAAAACTGCATTACATACAAAGAGAACAAATGCCTAAAAAGTGGAGGTGGTGGTCACCTCTGGAGTAGAATATAACCAAAAAAGAGTGCATATGTAGCTTCCAATGTCAAAATGATTGGAAAGCTAACTAATCATATCAATTTCTTGCCTAAAACCCCTCAGCATAAGTGTCTTGCCTAAAACCCCACAGCATTTCTGCATAACCAATGCAAATAAACAATGGTTCTCTCTCCCAAATCATCAACCAAGGTAGCCTTGTTGAGTATGCAAAAATCATGAGGAGAGTGATATATAAATATTTAATAACAGGCTACTTGGAAGTATGGCATTAAGTAAAATCAGAATACTTATAGTCCCAGATATACACATTATAGATTTGAAAACCATTGGCACATATAGTTGTTTTAAAAACAGCAATAACCAATCCAAGTTGCTCAGTTAGTCCAAAAGAATACTATGTTCCCCTCTGTTTATATTAACAAATAAGAAAAACAAGTAAGCAAGGAGTTCATTAGGAAAGCATTTGTGAAACATTAATACATTTAATAACCTACATGATTAAGAAAAATAACCTTACTTTAAAACAGAATATGGGGGGGGGGGAATACAGTTATAAGCAAGGAATACTTATTTTGAAACAGTTATGAACTATAATCCAATACACATATATAAAGTCATATTGAATTACGTTAAGAATAAAAAGGTTTGAATTTGAGTATTAATGGCTGAGATATTTTATGACAGACTACTAAAATTAGAAGAGTTATTACCTCATATAACTTCTTCCAATGGAATAGGCTGTTTCTTTTACCCTAAGGACATTGAAATAATTAAAATTATCTAAGCAGCTCTTGAAAGTTATTTAACAGAAACACACCAATCATAATCCTACACTTATAATAATTTTATTCTATAGGTATCAGAATATATTTAACTAAATCAACAATATTTAATGAACATATACTACATGTACTATACATGTTAAATAAAAATAGTATTTAATGAGTATATATTATAATCGCCACTTATTTGGAGATCCTGCCTATTAACTCTTTGAAACCCAGAAGAAAATTAGTAAATAAGCAAAAGTTGAATAAACACCATGAAATTCATGTTCTAGAGTTTATTTGACTCATTTGCTTTTATTTCAAACATAACTCTAACACAATTTACTACTGTATCGCCTAACCCATCGTGATAATCATTAGAGCATCACCAAATATTTCTGGTTCTGTTCTTTCTTGAGTTCATAGTAGAGTTACAGTTTTATAGTCCCTTGAAGTTAAATGAAGCCACAGGACTTATTCTGGTCAGTAAAATGTAAATAGAAAAATGCATGTATTTCCCATCTTTTACTGATGGAGAACATGAAACTCAGATTGGTTAAGTAATTAGGTCAAAACTACAGGGCTATTGGGGCCAGTATTGTGAGCTTGGACAGTTGACTTCAAAGCCCTTACGCTCAACTGCCAATACAGCTTCTCAGTGTTGGTATCCTAAATGGTGACAAATCAAGAAAACAAACATTTTCCAAATGAAAGGAAACAGCCTGACTTAAGAGTTGCTGTAGATGAATCCATGTAAGCAAAATCAAGTACTACTACTCACCCACTTAGATAAGGAGAACATGAGGTCATACTACAAGCCAATGACAATTTGGAGGATGAATTCCAATTTCTGTGCTCAGAAATGTCATAGAGTTGGCTTTTGTGATGATATGATCTTCAACAGGATCTTGACCAAATTTCTTACATGAGCAAAAGGGTTCTAAACTGATACTCACTGAAGCTAATTTCATAGCATTTTTGCATTTCTATTTCAACATAATTTAGAAATGATGGCCCTGGCTGGTAGCACAGTGGATAAGGGGCTGGCCTGTGAACCCAAAGGTCACTGGTACGATTCCCAGCTAGGGCATATAACCAGGTTGTAAGCCAGGTCTCCAGCCAGGTCTGTACCTGGAGGCAGATGAAAGGCAACTATACATTAATGTTTCTCTCCCTCTCTGCCTCTCTCCTTTCCTCTCTCTCTAGAAATTATGAATGGAATCTTTTTAAAAAAAATGAAATGAAAAGAAACATAGCCCTGAAAATTGTAATTAGTAAAATAAAGCTAAGGAAGGATTTCCAACTCTCTTAAAAGAAGCCATTCAAGTCATATTAGGATTTGGCAGAACACCCAAACAAACTTAGTTCCTGTTCTTTCTGCTTATTCCAACATCAACTGGTAACCTCCACTCTAATCCAGGTATTTTTAACCTGGAATCTACGAGTGGGATTTAGACCAGTGATTCTAATAGCATGGTGTTCAGACCAGCAACATTAGCATCTCCTGGGAATTTGTTAGAAATGCAAATTCTAAGGTCCCATGCCAGATCTGCTGAACCAGGAACTCTGGGGGCAGGGTCCAGCCATCTGTGTTCTGGTGCATGCGAAAGTTTGAGAACCACCGAGTGAAGGAATAATTTGAGATGCATAGAACTTTTGAAGAATTACAAGGTGGGTGAAATATTATCTAATATTATTATATAGAAATATTTTTCTCTGGGAAAATCCTTGACAAGCCCTCTTGGATAGCAAAGATATGAGGGAATGGATTTTGACTGCCTCCAGCAACCATAGGATGTAGAAAACTTCTGTATGAGAACTAGAGGGAGATGGGAGAAAAGGTAGAAGGGCACGTTACACTGGAGAGAAGCCAGAACAAAAGAGAAGAGACTGAGAGTCATGAGGTTAATGCTCAGCAAAATGTCCCATAAGTGGAAGGATCAAGAGACATTTTGAGGATGGTGAGGCTGACATTTTATTTGAAATTATGTAACTCCATCATCTTTTTTTCAGAAAGAAAAAGGAGAAAGAGAGGGAGAGAAGGAGAGGTAGAGGAATAAGGAGAGGGCAGAAAAAAAGTAGAGAGAGAGAGAGGAAAGAAGAAGAAAAACACTTTCTTCATGAACCACCGAATGCCTGATGTGAAAAAATCTTATTGTGAAAATTGAAGAGGAAGTTGAATTTTACATTTTTTGTATGATGATTATGTAGAAGTTATAGCACAAGAACACATAGGAACTTAAAGGCCAAGTTAAGAATATAAACCTGCCTGGAATTTATAGATATTTTTTAAAGGCCTTGAATTTCCACAGTACATCATGGTTTTAGGGCTTCAAGACAATCTTACCTAGATTTTGAAACACAAACTTCCATTAATCCCTGGATTACATTCTTTTGTGGATGGTATAAGGTGACAAGTCCCAGTTGAAGATTGATGTTGTTTTATTTATTTATTGCTTCTTAACCAACTATCCCAAAATTTAGTGGCCTAAAACACACATGAATTTGCTCATGATATTATGGCCAGGAACTCCAAAAGTTCTAGAATAGGTGGTCTACCTCTGATCCACATGGTATCAGCTGGATGGTTGGGCTGATGGATGCATTTCAGGATGACCTTTTGACTCAGTCATATGTGTGGCTTCATGGTGCTCCTTAGCCTCTCTCCTTGTACTTGGTATGTCATCCTTCAGGACTCTCCATGCATCTGGAGCTTCCCATAGGGTAAATAGATCTTATACATAGTGGTTCTGGTGTACAGGAGAGAACATTTAAAGAGCCAAAAAATAGAAACTTCCAGTCTTTTAATGTCTGGGCCCAGTGCAATTGGCACAGCATCACTATTACATGTTGCGTTATTTGTAGAGCAGCCACAGACCCTACCTAGCATCACGGGGAAGGGGCATAGATCCTACCTCTCATGGGAAGAATATCAAAGAATGTGTGGCCTTATTGCTCTATCCCAGATGATAATTTGGATATAGCTGCTGAGGATCTGTTAAGTTTCTGGATTTATATAACAGAAGATATGCTGCCCTCTGGCAGGTACATAGGTACCAATATTTAGTACCTTATTGGCAAAGGGTCAAAGATAGGGTAGCAACCAAATGAATGTCAGTGTTGTCATTATATCCTAGCTAATGAGCAATATTAATAATTATTGAAGTATGTTAAGGCCTTGTTTTTCAAAATTAGATTGAAATTTGAAATGGGAATACCAGTATTCACATTTTAATCTGGCAACAGCACAGAATAATTAAGTTAGGTCTGCTTTGGGTGAATAAGTGATGAGTGCTTTCTTCATCCTAAATTGAGGGCTCTCTTAAACTGCTGGAGAGGTTAACTTCATAGCTTTGAATGAAACAAATAAAACAATGGCATATCTTTTCCGTCCGGATTAATTCAAAGAGAACCCAGCCAAGATTGTCAGGACTCACATGGACATAAAAGCCTAAGCTCAGCCAAGATTGTCAGGACTCACATGGACATAAAAGCCTAAGCTTCCTCTACGGGGACACTGTGGTTAAGGTAGATTTCAGTGTACCAAGCTCTTTGGAAAACTTTTACTCACATCTGACTAAACACAATTTGGTAGTTGCTTTAAGTTTATTCTTATTTCCATATAAACAAGAAGTTGTCTTTTCAAAACCAAAATAATTCTCTTAAGTGCCCAGGTAAGATGGACTCAGTAAGAACTGGTACTGTGTTGTAGCTGCAGTCTCTTACATCCTCAATTTGTCCTACTCGTCAAGTGGAGAACGCTTCACCTCTTACCTGAGAAGGTCATTGTTCACGTATCACAGAGGGCCAGAGGCTGGCTACAGAGCTAATAGCTTATTACTAGTACAAATTTCACCTAATACAAAAGGAAACTAAAAAATCAAAATTACATCTATATTTTAGGTATATACCTAATCAATTACTTAGACATCTATGATTTTTTCAAAACATATATTTGTATCCCTTTCATCAATAGAGTCTTAGACTGAGTAGTTTGATCCAGAGAGTCATTTCCTATTTTCCAGTGATCACAATGCATAGCTCACGTGCCACCACCCTTTCCCATCAACACCCTGGTAAGACATCACTAATCAATCACAGCACACCTTCCCATGGAGCTCCTCCTTAAGCCTCAAGAATCATTTATACAGTGCTTCATACAACGACTGGTAACTAAAAAAATTGAGGCCCTAAATGAAATTTATTTGTCAGGATGAGAAAAATAAGTCAAAATGTCTATCACAATGGCTTACACATAATAGGTACCCCATAAATATATGTTGATATGAAGTATAAGTGCATTCTTCTCCTCATGTGGTAGTTACAGAGCAGCAGACCTTAAAGTCACCTTGACAACTGTGTATTTTATTGGTTATGCCAGATTTGGCAAGTATCTTTTATTTCACTTTAAGTTTGAAAAGTTTAAGTATTTTTTTAGATTTTTAAAACTATGGTTATGACAGATACATTTTGAAGGTCATGATAATATCATGTGGCAGATGCAATTATCTGAAGTACCTTTCTGAATATTTCATTCTGTTAAACAGCAGGCAGTGTCTTAAATATTTGACAGTAAAAGCATGATTTAGTGTCTACACATTCATCCAGTCACTGAGCCTTTGAAGCCTGTCATCATCTTGTTAAAAATTCTGGAGGATGGTTCTTTACTCAGCTGGATGGCACTTCTGTCAGGTTATTCCAAGTAAATTGACTTGTCATTCCTTGTGGTTTGTCACCACTCTTAGTTGGATGCCTGATGCTGATAGCAACGCTGCCTTATTTCTCTGGCAACCATTGATATAAATTATTTGAGATTTTACTCCAGATCAGCTTAAATTAACTCTGCTATCAGTTTAGTTTCCTAGTGCCACCAAGTGCCACTCTGCCAGCAGAGCCATAAACATATCAATAGATATTTTTGCAGTCCTTTTTTTTTTTTTTTTTTTTGCCAGAAACAGCCAGTTCAGAGAGGTCTGGGCTCCTTCTCCCCATTGAGTGGTTCTTGGCATTTGTGCCTCTCTCAGCCAGTATATGGAGTGGCCCATTTTCCAGTTCAGGAGCAAATGGCTGTCTAGATCCAAAATAAACTTGCGTTCAAAACTACTGATGGGAGAGATTTTGCGCAAGGGCTGTTCCTCTGCTCTTCAACTGCATTGTACAGCACTTCAATTTCATAGCTCTGCTCTGCTTTTCTTTTGAAATATAGTTAACTGTCACTTCCTGCTGTGCAAACTCGACATAAAAACATGACTTCTCTATCCTGTTGCTGTTGTTCGTGGGTCTGATAATTGCTTTATCTTGCTTTTCTTTGTTTTGCTACGGTCAAGTTCAATCCAAAAGTTGATTGAAGTTGGTAAGGTTTTGCAAATAGTGATTTATTTTTGTAACTGTGAAGACTTCTTTTGTTAGAGCTCACCAAAAAGAAACTGAGTCACTAGTTTTTACTTATTTTCTAACTCAATACAAACAGGAGAAAAATCTATTTGGGGTAGAAATTTTCTGATGAAAATTCTGTTCGTCAAGTATTCTATGGATTAATTGTTTACTTTTCTAATGTAAGCTTTATACAAATTTTATTTAGCTGTCAAATAATTAGCAAGGGTGTTTGTGTGGCTAAACTCTTAGAACCTAACAATGCTTCTTGTTAAGTATTTATATAATTAAGATTTTCAAATGCTTCTTTCATCAGAACTATTATACATTCAATTAATGCTTTTTTTACTTAATCAAATATATTATTACTCAAAAATACATGGTATACTTAGGTCCTTGATAAGTATAGTGTAGAGGTTAGGGAATTCTTATAAAATTACTATACTCTAGAATCATAGGGGACGTTTATCCAAGAGGGTTTGACAATAGTAATTAAAAATTATATAATTCTTTAGGTTTTATTATCAACTATAGAATTTTGCCTGACTTTTAATCATTAGCTGTTCCATATGATTATATATACACGTGTGTGTGTGTGCATTATATGTGTGTGTGTATATATACATATACATATATATATATATTCAAAAGAAAATCATTACTGTTATATATATATATATATGTTAAAAGTAATCTATGTTACTTTATATATATATATATATGTTAAAAGTAGTCTATGTTAAAAGTAATCAGGAATTACTTTTGCTGTATTACCTTCAATGGCATCCATGGATTTGTCGCAACTCTTAGATTTATGAGGTTACTTGGCACTGCTGAAAACATTCCATTCTTATGGTGTTCGGTAGGTTTGCCAGATAAAATACTGTAGAGAAAGTCACCGGGAAACGTGGGGTGGGGCAGGGGTGGGGTGGGAAAGGAACGTGAATATTTGGGGATGTAGCTTGGAGTTTTTCACATTTGTTTCCAGCCTTCTTTGTTTGAAGTAAGTAGAAGCAGAGTTGCCAGGTAAAAACCACAAGACACACAGTTAAATTTGAATTACAAATCAATAATAAGTACATTACTATTCTTAGTGGAAGTATTTCCCTAATATTGCAAATACAAACTGTTGGTCTGAAATTCAAATTTAACTGTATGTCCTGCATTTTTACTTATGAAATCCGACCACCTACATGCACTGTTTAGCCTGCACTCTAAGACACAGGATTCATTAGGGAAAAAGCATCCATTAAGGGCACTAATAATATAAGGTATGGAGAGATTCTTCTTTTAAGATTATTTTATTTTTTTACTCCTTGGTTTACCAAATAGCTACTGAGTGCCAAGTATCATGCACACTCCTAGGGATAAGCTGTACCTTAGTGGCCAAAACTAGATCTTATCTTTGCCTTCATGCGGGAGGCAGATGCTGAACAAACTAACAACTCCAACCATGATACATGGTGTGCAAGCATGGCTTGTCAACTCAGAATAATGGAGAGTGAGGTGGATTCTTAAGGTAGTAGGAAAAGACCTCATTGAAGAGGTGCTATCTAACCTAATTTCAGAAGGCTGAAAATAGCCATCAGGTGATGAGGTTTGGGAAGACCATAAGGTAGAAAAGAGCTTGGTGTATGGAAGAACCAAAGGAGGTGAGTATGGCTGTGGCCTATGGAGGAGGGAGCGCACATCATGAAGGGCGTGGTGAGAGGGCCCCAGGGGCCAGCCTGTGCAGGGCCTGTCAGGTCATTGCTCAGGATCTGGATGTTATTCTAAGTGTAACAGGAAGCCACTGATTAGTTTTCAGATCGGGGTTGGCAAGATCTGAGTTATGCTTCTTAAATATTACTCTGGTTGACCTACACCAAGGAAATTGGAAGGGCCATGGTAGGAATTGAGATTATTGCCAGAGCCCTGGTAAAATAGACTGGAAGTGACATGTGTTTCTGATGGATTCAATGTGAGGGAGAGAAAAATCAAGGAGAAGCCTCAGTTTAAACAACTGATTGGATGGAGTGTCATTTGGAACTAGGGAAGAGTAGGACAGAAACAAACTTGTGACATTAGTTTCCTATGCCTTCTGTAATGAAGTGCCACAAACTTAATGGATTAAATCCACATACATTTTTTATCTTAAAGTTCTAAAGGTCAGAATCTGAAATGGGTGTCTTTGAACTAAGATCCGAGTATCAGTAGAGCGCCATTTCTACTAGAGGAGGCTATGGGGACAGTCTTTTTGCTTGCCTTTTCCAGTTTCTAAAGGCTTTTCCATCCCTTGGCCCAGGGTTCCCTTCCATCTTAGCATTAGCAACGACAGCTCAAGTTGTTCTCACATTGCATCACTACAACTGACCCTCCCACTTTTCTCTGTGATTTTTAAGGACCCCTGTGATGACAAAGCCCACCAAGATATCCAAGATAATCTTCCCATCTCATCTGATTAGCAACCTTAATTCCATGGTTAGCAAACTTTAATTCCCCACTTCCATGTAACATAAACATATCCACAGATCCCAGGGATTGGAATGTGGACATCATGGGAAGTGGGGCTCATTTGGTCTGCTTCATATGGGAACATCAATACGTGTGTTTAGACATACTAAGTTTGAGATGTGAGAGAGTTGACGAAGTAGGAAATTAGAGATGTAGGCAATTAGATATGTGAGTTTGAAGCGGAGGGCTAAATTTGGAAGTTGTCAACACAACTTGTTGATGTGTGACATCACTGTATGAGAGACTGAGCCCAGCAAACTGCTTCATTAAATACTGCTGCAAAAGGCAGTTGCAGATTCGTGCATGAATTTGGCAGTAAGAAACTGGAAACCTTGAGACGGGCTGTTCTAGTCTCAAGTAGAAACAAAACTAGTGCAGCTTGAGGATTGAAGAAAAGACATGATCCATAACCACAGGAGATGAGGGAAAGTTCGGCATGATGTTTTTTGTGAATGCTTGTTAAAAAGAGTGAGATGATCACATTGATCAAAAACTAGGGGTTAAGCAAAATCACTATTGTATATTTGTTTCTAGTCTGAATGCATGATAACTGTGTTGATAGTATACATAGAATACATAGAAGGGGTCTGTATTGCTGGATTCTCACTACCGTGCTCTGGGTATAAAGCCGCCACTGAGAATCAACTGCCGCAGTGAAACATCACCACCTTTCCTGAACACATCCCAGGAAGTTCTTTAGGACCAAACAGTGGATACTGCTTGGAGGGGAAAATCACAGTATTCTGGAAGTCCCATTACAGAATCAACTTTACTTGAAAAATCTGCTCCCATAATTGGCCCTTCCAGGGATTCATACAGGGACAAAGCTATGTCCTCCCAAAGGACACGCTCCTGTAGGAAAAAGGTACTCTTATTAACTGATGATTCCACCCTGCACATCCACAAGGGACTATACTCTTTTAGGAGAAGGTGGTTGAAAGATTCTTGTGTGAGGCCACTCCCCTGCTCCCTTTACTGGTTGTCAGAGTCCTACAAAAGGGAACAAGAACTCTCAAAACAAAAAGATTAAAAAGGTAAAAGCCAAAAGCTCCCTAATTGTTAAATGGTTCCACAAAGAGAATAAAAAATTCCAGCCCAGGCTGGTGGCACAGTGGATAAGGCACCGCCCTGCAAACCCAAAGGTTGATGGTTTGATTCCCAGCCAGGGCACATAACCAGGTTGCAGGCCAGGTCTCCAGCCAGGTCTGTAGCTGGAGGCAGGTGAAAGGCAGCCATGCATTGATATCTCTTTCCCTCTCTGCCTCTCTCCCTCCCCCTATCTCTACAAATGATAAAACCTTTAAAAAAAAAATTTCCTATGGACTTACTAGATTAGTCAGTAGAAAGGCTGAGATCTCAGAATGAACTCTATAGGGTTTTGGCTCCAAGTTATGGTCCAGGAAAATTTAAGAATCATGACAAAGTAACTAAGGCATTTATTTTACTAAAGTATTACTCTTATGGCATACACACATTTAATTTCAGATGTATCATAGACCAAAACATAAAGGATAAAACTGCAGATTTTAGAAGATAGCATGAGATAGGTATTTGCTATTTTGAGGTAGGCAAAATTTCTTAGAAAGGACACATGAAACAATAAACAGTAACAATAAAGAAAAGTGACAAATTATACTTGTTTAAAACAGAAAATTTTTCTCATTAAAAGATACTTAAAAATTGAGTTGGTAATAGGGCACAAACTTTCAGCTAAGGATAGTAAGGTCTAAGGATCTAATGTAAAACTCATGACTATTGTTGATAATACTGTAATATATCACTGAAATTTGCTAAAAGGCTAAAACTTACATGTTCTTACCAAGAAGATTTTTTAATAGATAAATATGTGAGGCCATGAATGTGTTAATTAATTAGGTGGTGGGAATCTTTCCACAATTAAAAGATAAAACAAAAAAATTAATAGGCTACAAGATGGGAGATATTTTCAAAATATACATCTGACAAAAGGCTTGTATCTAAAATATACAAAGAACTTCAACTCAATAATAACAAACAAAACAAAAGAAAATTTTAAGTGGACAGAAAGTTTTAGTCTGCATATTTCTAACTTAGTGGAGATAATAGCTTTTACTTTTAAAAGTAAAGGAAGTGGAAAAAGTTAAACAAGAAGAGTGGATATTATGCCATAAATACTACAAGTCAGGCTAAGCACCACCTGGTGGCAGAGATTTTAAATTTCAACCTGAGTTTTTGTGAAAAAACATTTTTAAGTAAATAAAAATAAATTATGAAAGCTGAATTTACAGAAATAGACTTGTAAATAGTAAAAATGTTGTTATAAGGTGGCAGTTAAAGTTTATCGTCGTAAAACTGATGCGAAAGGACAAACCTATTCAGTTATTTTTGCAATGAAAATGCCTGTTAATATTTATGAGACAATGAAGATAATATGATGACATAATATTCTACCAAATATTTATATGATAGAATTATAATTGTAATTGAATATTAAAACAATAAATATATGTTGATTATTTGTGTGCCAGGTATTTAATGAGTATTATCACTATTAATCTTCTAAAGAACTGTCTCAAGTATAGGCCCACCCCACAGAATTTGTCCAGTAAAAAACTCTTGGGTTTTGATTTCTAAACCTCACAGAACATATTTATCTCTCAAAACAACATTTTATGACTTTGTATTGGAAAAATTATATTTCTATTTTCAAAATTTTGTATAATATTTTTTAACAAAGTGAGGTATAGGAAAAGTTTTGATTTACATTCCAAATTAAATTGGTCTAAGTGATGTCCAAATCATGCGTGGACATGCTGAGAACTACATGGAATTTGACAATGAGAGTATTCATCTCAGTTGTGGCTGGCTCTGAGAAAGCAACTTGTCCTGAATGTGTCACAACCACATCTTTAACATTTTGCCCTTGCTTTTACTTAGTACTGACAGTCAGTCCCCTCTCAAAGATGGAAAAGTGTTGAGAAAACTATGGGAAAAGAAGTGAGCAATTGCCGTATTTACCATGAAAGAGAAGAAACTGCTGACTATAAAGTTACTTTTTGTTAAGAACTATTTTGGTTTGACCAGCATCAGCCTTCAAATTTAAGTAACACTTAGAGCAAGCTATTTCCAAACATCATTTTCATTTACACATACATAGGAATTTTACTTTCTTTCACTAAGTTTTAGGAAGTTATTGCTGGTCTTATAATGCATTATAATATTTTCCCATTAAACATAATGGAAAACAGGCTCCCTAGGGGTGTTTTTGGGTGCAATCTCCAATTTTCAAAAATAGGTTACTGATGTTAAGCAGGAGATGCCTGGATAATATTATTATTATTATACCATTTTACAAATGAAGCCCAACGAAATTAAAACATTTGCCCCAACTCCAACGGCTAAGGAGTGGCAGCCTGGCTCTAGAGGATGTGTTCTAATCACCATGAGATGTGTCCTCCAGGGTGGCCCTGCTCTGTCATATAGATGGTACATACCTTGAGTCAGAGTTTCTCAAAATTCCTGGAGCATTACTAGATCAATATATCATCTAAAATGGAGTTCTGTGGCTAAGTTTGGGAAATGCTGAGTTTAACCAAATAAAACCTTTACTTTCAAAGCCAAATGTATACTAAATTTCTCTAAGGTTGGTGGTTGAAGAGGTAGTTAGCATTTCCCAGACTTATTTGTTTGAGATTTGTATAGATTAAGAATGGGATTGGCAGCATAAAATATATAATATGTATGTGTTTGTAGGTATATGTAACATGCTTTACGACATACCAGAACAGACTCAAGAAAATGTGTGTGTGTGTTTGCCCTATGAAACAAGTCTGATGCAAGGCAGTCCAGGGCCAGACTCATTTCTCTTTCTGCTGCATTATCCATAACAATCTGGCATTCATCCTTATGGCTATCACCTCATACTCACCAGGTTTTGCTGCATCTCTAGACCTTACAGCAATTTTCTAGGGAGGAAGAGAAAGGAAGGGAAAGAGGCAAGCCCAATCCTCCCACTTTTATTTCATTAACTGTAGCATTGTCACCACACATGACCATCCCTTGCTGTAGGCAGCCTTCATACTGCGTTATGAGGGGGTGATAAACCACAATGGTTGATTTCTTGCTCATGTGACATGTCAGCAGCTGCAGTTTGGGCTACGGCTCTGCTCAATGTGTCATTTTGGGTGAATGAGCAGCCATTCTCAGAAC
Organism: Noctilio leporinus; assembly: GCA_004026585.1. NCBI lineage: Eukaryota > Metazoa > Chordata > Mammalia > Chiroptera > Noctilionidae > Noctilio > Noctilio leporinus. The sequence continues at coordinate 3,967 of PVIW01006965.1, read as the reverse complement.
CATGCACTTCCCATGGTTGAAGGAAAATGGAGGTGGCAGAATATGTGAAGGCTCTTAAAGACTCCACTCAAAAGTGACATTTGTCATCCCTGACTGATATGGCTCAGTTGATTTAGTCCCAGCCTGAGAACCCAGGGGTCACTGGTTTGATTACCAGTCAGTGCACATACCCAGGTTGCAAGCCAGGTCTCCAGCCAGGTCCCCAGATGGAGGCAGGTGAAAGGCAACTATACATTGATGTTTCTCTCCCTTTCTTCCTCCTTCCCTTCCTCTCTGTCTAAAAATAATGAATAAAATCTTTTTTAAAAAAAGAGTGAAAATATTTTTTTTTTAAGTGACATCTGTCACTTTTCTCCATATTCCATTGGCGAAAACAAGTCATATACTAAGGCTGATGTCAATAGGGCAGGGAAACATAATCCTCATAAAAAAGCATTGCAGCTTGTTGGTCACAACAGTATAATTTTTCCTGTACAGTGAAAGCAGGCAAGTGGGAGTAGACAGGAAATGGAATTTGAGTCAGTAGTCTACAGTGTCTGCCACAGTACACACACACACACACACACACACACACACACACACATACAATACCTTTTTATTTATTTTTGTTTCAGAATATTTCATAGGATAAGTATTCACATCCTTTGGGAACAGTGGTCTTAAGCCACATCATGTTTCTCTGATAAAATAATTGCCTATAAAACATCCTGATATAAAATACTTAGCCTTTAAACAGGACTGTAGTTCCATTCAGCATTATAACAGATTCCACCGTAACTGCACCAATAAGAATCTATGTCACAGGCTGGTACTGGAAGATTCTTGTCATCCATTGAAATCCAGGATTTTTTTAAGGTGATATTCATGAGCAATGTTCATTTTTAACCCAGGAGAATTTCAGAAAAGAGAGTCACATCTCATTATTATTTTTTCTTGTTTTCTGAATCAGGTACTGTCATACCATGCAACATGTTCAAAAGCTGAAGTTGACAAGTTTAAGGTAAGGAAGTAATTGGTGCCCTAGTAGAGCATGAAGTTAAGCTTTACATGGCTTTCTGGCCCTTCATCACTTGCTTCTGTAAAATTAGTCTTGCCTATTGGGTTTTGAGGAAACAGGTAAATGTATGTTCAGATATTTCGGCTTTGAGAGGGCAAAGGAGACATATAGAACTGAGTAACCCCCTCCCAATCATTAAAATGATTTAATATTTATTTCTTTCCATTTGTTAAGTAAGCAGGAATCAGAAAGAAATATGTATAATGTGGTGAGAATCAGGATTCCTGGTTTGGGCATTGGTTTTACTTCTAACTTTCTTTTCACAGAAAATCTTAGGGCCTATATCTCCCTCTGTAAAAATAAGAGAAGAATTAGGATAATAATAGGTTAATATTCACCAAGTGTTTACTATGAACCAGGTATGGTGCAAAATATATGGAGAGTGGGATACATACCATTAATTAGTTTAATTCATTATCATTAGTAATCCTCAATGGTATGGTCTAAAATAACACAGATTTCATATACAATAATCCTGTAGTGAATCTTTACTAATTATTAATGACAGGCTGATATTACCTATCTTTTCTCATACCTTGTCTTCCTATTTCATACCCCTCCATATTTGGGGATTTCTTTTCCTATTTTAGAATGCCATAGAAGAAAGGAGGGTGTTTTTGTTTTGTTTTGTTCTAGTCACCCTATTTCTCCTGCTGGGAAAAATTTCCTTGCTGGTTATGTGGTGGAGGTGGGTAAATGGTGGATAGAATGTAAAAAACTTTCTAGAAGTGTCCCTGGATTGTCTAGCCAGAATAAGTAGATAAAACAACATATAATTGCTCATCCAAGAATATCAGAACTTAATCTTATTTTTTGTGGTTCTGTTATATCATTTATACTTTGGAAAACAGTCTTTTTGTGGGGCTAAGATCATAGAACTTTCTGGAACTAATGAATTGACTTTGTAAAAGTCTAATACCAGTTGCACTGTTAATAATTTATCCTTTGTGGGTTGGTTGCCCTGTGCATGGAATGAGGAAACCAGTATCTAAAGAACAGATTTTTATCCTCATTAACATCTACTGATTTTCCCTGAACTTGAAGTAAGAAAGGTATGCCCAGAAAAATCTGTGTAGATTTTAGTGCCTGTTCATATCTCTTCTGCACTGTGCTAACAGAAATAATCTATAAAGACCACATTGACAATTAGATCTCTTTGAAGGTGACTGGACTAACGGCTTTTAATAACCTGAAGAAGTCACCTGTGATAGTATAAGAAAATGAGTTTAGTACACCATTATATGCTCCTGTAACTTTATGCACTTTCTTAAGCAATGGAAAGACAAAACACTTGTCACTATATATGCCAGTTTACCAATTAAATCCACTCATGGACGTCCTTATATTATAGTGCTACCTTCTATCATCTCTTCTTTCAATTTCAAACAGCATGAGTTATAGCTGCAGTCAGAGATGAACTCATTTATAGCATGCTTAACTGACTCAGTAAATTTTTGTTTTATTTGTTTTGGATTTTTTTAATTGAATTTATTGGGTGACATTGATTGATAGGATCATATAGGTTTCAAGTGTACTTTTCTATGATACATGATCTGTATATTGCATTATGTGCCCACACCTCAAAGTCAAATCATCTTCCATCACCACTGCATTTTTTGCATTCATTTTTTTTCTTTCAATTTTATTTTGTATTGGTTTCAGGTATACATCTTAATGGTTAGACCATCATATACATTACATAGTGTTCCCCTCAATATTTCTAGGACCTCAACTGGTACTATGCATAGTTATTATAATATTATTCACTATGCACTTTGCCTCCCCATTCCTATTTTGTAACTACCAATTTGTAATTCTTAATCCCTTTACCTCTTTCACCCAGTCCAACTTTTCTTTGTTTTCTTTTTTTATTTTTATTGAATTTATCGGGGTGACATTGGTTAGTAAAGTTATATAGGTTTCAGGGGTACAACTCTATAATGCAGCAGCTGTATATTGTATTACGTGTTTACCACCTCAAGTCTCCCTCCATCTCCATGTATCCCGCTTACCCGTGTCAAGCTCCCCATATCCCCTTTCCCTCTGGTAATCACCATACTGTTACTATACTGTTGTCTGTGTCTATGAAGGTTTTTTTGGGTTTTTTTTTTTTTTTTTGCTCAATTTCTTCATCTTTTTAATCCAGTCCCCCAGCCCCCCACCCCTCTAACAGCTGTCAGCCTGTTTTTTGCATCTATGAGTCTGTCTCTATTTTGTTTGTTTATTTTATTCATTAGATTCCACACTGCTTCAGTAATTAAATGCCAATAACTCATGTTGAATGTTTGGTTTCCACCACATCTTGCATATTTCAAGTTTCCATTGTTAATGCCTAGGCCACAAATTAATATCCTGGTAAAGTAAATAAAGTATCATAGGCCACTCTCTGTGGCCTTTTTATACTGAAATAAGAATGGCTACATCGAAAATAGGATCTTACAGCCTCTTCTGAGAGACGGATGGCAGGGGCCAAGCTGAGCAATGGGATGTGATACACACGTCCTAAGCTTGAGGAAATGTCTTTGATCCATGATTATTCAAATGTTTTAACAAGGAATTTTGGCCCTGAGAACTGCCCTGGCTGTTATACTGGTAGATGTGTCTGTCAGAGGCCCTACATAAAGGCAAGGAGGCTGGAATAGGGGCTGCCCCCATTTGGCTAACCAACTGCACGGAATGCCTTTTATGAACTGATCCTCCAGGGGGCGCACTTTTTTCTAATTGCACAAAGGCAGCACTTGCCAGCCCCTGCCCCACCCACTCTATTTCCAAAATCCTGGAAGAACCCAGTCCTTACACCAGCTTCTTGCAGAAGAAAAGTACACCATGTAGAGGAGCAGGGTCACACCGTGGCATTTACTCAAACCAAGGTGATGCAGCCCTGGCCGAGGAGGGGAGAGGTAGAGAGAG